>PITA01014686.1:0-52701 GCA_004023965.1 Spilogale gracilis
AAGTGTCTGCTTTCTGCTCAGGTCATAATCTCCAGTCCTGGGATAGAACCCCTTATCAGTCTTCCTGCCCAGCAGGGAGTCTGCTTTTCTCTCTCTTTCTCTCTCTTTCTGCCCCTCCTCACAACTCCTCTCTCGCTCTAATAAATAAATAACACCTTGGGCACCTGAGTGGCTCAGTCATTAAACATCTGCCTTCGGCTCCTGTCATAATCCTGGAGTCCCGGGATCAAGCCTCTCATTGGGCTCCCTGCTCAGCAAAAAGCCTGCTTCTCCCTTTCTCACTCCCCCTGCTTGTGTTCCCTCTCTAGCTATATTTCTTGTTTCTGTCTGTCAAATGAATAAAATCTTAAAAAAAAAAAAAAACTTAAAAAAAAAGTATTGTTTGGAATAAATAACACATGTAGATGGTAGAAAATTCCAAAGGTTACAAAAAATAGGGGTGCCTGGGTGGCTCAGTTGGTTAAGCACCCAACTCTTGATTTTAGCTCAGGCCATGATCTCATTGTCCTAACTCAGCAGGGAGTCTGCTTGAAGATTCTCTCTGCCCTCTCCCTACTCACTCTCTCTCTTAAAAAAACAAGGTTACAAAAAACATAAATACAACAAAATACAATACAATACATAAATACACAAAATACTTCCTACTACTCCTTTCCCCAGCAACCCATTTTCTTTCTGGAAGCAGCCGTCATTGCACGTTTATTTTGTATGGACCTAAAACGGAATAGTAGACACCATTTGTTGAATACTTACTGTGCACAGAGGATCTTTATGACAATCACATGGGATTAGTAGTACTATTGTTTTTTTCTTTTTTTTCAAGGGATATGTGCCATTTTGCTGTGGCCTCTTCTCTCGGATTGGCTGTGGAGAGTCTGTTCTGCCGGTCTTGGGCTGTTCTCTGGCTTATTTACACTAATGTGTTATCTAGGTTTATCTGGGGGACGAGGAGAGCATGAACATGTTGTGGGTTGGTTACACCAGCTCAACCAGCTTGGGAGCTAAGACTGAATCTGGAACCCCTGCAGACCATTTCCTAATGGCAAAAGAAAGTGAAGCAATTAACTTTCCCTTGTGGACCGAAAAACAGAAGAATTGTCTTTTATATCGTGTGACACCCTGACTGCGATTGCTTCCTGCTCTAAAAGCCTTTAGTCCTTTCTTTGTAACTTTTTTGTGATGTTTTCATTTTACTATGTGGTATTATTACCTTTTACCAATATCTGATCCTCTGCAACCTGATGCACGAGAAAATAGCTCCTCTCTGCCCCTCTTAAATTTAGGCGTATTGGTAACACTTGTTTTGGCAGTGAAGTGATTTGGGTCATATCTTAAGTAGATGTACTGAGAGGCTAGAACCTGCCAGTCTAGAATATAAACTATCTCTTCTTTACAGTTTCTTAAGCAAGGAAGGTTCTCAGATTAAGACATGATCTAAGGATAAAGATCAAATCAAAGGCATGGCCCTAAGACACTTTTTTAAGGCTTTTAAGGAATTTAAATTGGTGCTTTCTCAGCTAAACCAAATGGCATTTTGAAAGCACAAAGATATGGTCCCACAGAAGCCTGATGCCAAAGTAGCAATAAATCAGTCTAAAAGGAGAAAATGGTTTTGAAAATAATTGTGGCTTTGGCTTCTAGAGCACAGAGTGGGCTTTGATCTCAAATATAGAAAGTCCCCAAAGTTTTTAAGGAATTATATTAGCAAAATACAGCCAGGCTAGACTCATAGGGACCATGACTATTCAGATTGTAAAGAGGTTTCTGGACCCCTAACTTAACACAGACAGGAACAGGCTGAGAAGTTCAAAGGGTGTGTAAGGAGATAGAATGGAATCGAGCATTTGGAATTTTATGTAGCTGTGGGATATCAGAGCAGAGGAATCAGAGGAGTTGAACATATAGTTCTGAATCTTAGGAGACTGATATGGGCTAAATATATAAGTTTGAGAGTCTTTAGTACATCATAAAAGTACAAAAGTACAAATATAGGCTTTCAGCCTTGACTGCAGTATAGGTGAAATCTTAGGACCCCACAACACACAATTCAATGAGAATCCTTAATAAAAAGAGGAAATTGTTGACACAGTGCTTTTGAGAATGCAGGATACTGAGCTAATTTTACAACATTGTCATATCAGTCAGGTTCCTGGAAAGAAAAACTTCACCCTAAATGAGTTCAAATTAAGACTTGAATGAGGGGCGCCTGGGTGGCTCAGTCTTTGGGCACCTGCCAACTCAGGTCATGATCCCAGGGTCCTGGGATCAAGCCCTGTCTCAGGCTCCCTACTCCGCAGGAAGCCTGTTCTCCTTCTCCCACTTCCCCTGCTTATGTTCTCTCTCTCACTATGTCTCTCTGCCAAAAAAAAATAAAAATAAAAATAAAATCTTTAAAAAGAAAAAGACTTGAATGAAAAGAATAACAAAGATAAGGAAAGATATGATGGGATTAAAAAAAAACAGAATATCGCGGGATTTGAGAGACTTGCAACAAGAGGAAACCATTACTACACCTAGGACCGAAAGTCAAGGGTAAAAAACTGTTAATGGAACCTCATGGGAGGCACAGTTCAGTGGAATCTTTACTTGGGGAGGGAAATGGTTACTGCCAGAGATATGGCACCGAGCAGGACAGGAGCAGAGAAGAAATACCCTGACCTGCTGTTTTCCCGTGTTACGTGTCCTGCTGGTGTATCTCCCACTAGACGAGCCAGAGGAGCACAGGTGATATAGTTCTCAAAGGACAGTATTCCAGGGCATAAAGCAAAGGAGAGAAGGACAATGTATCTAGATAAGTAAATAGAGAAGAACACAGGTGTTAATGTAAAGAAGAAGATTTAATAATACTTGTCATTCACATATCATAAACTCACAAAGAATAACATTGGCCAGGTGGAAAGAAGGCCATGTTCAATTTATACCTACACGTTTTGTCCCTTATAAATACGAATCACTGGACAGTTTGCGAGAGGACAAAAAGAACCTTCTTTGTGATAGTCTACTTTTTAATTACAAAAGGATTACCATCATCATCTTCTTCAGATTGTAACACTATCTCAAGGCAATACTTATCATAAAATTTGTTTTCCATTTTGTTATGATAATTATTTTTGCACTACATCAGTATTGCGTGAAACTTCATTGTTGTAACAATCGACTGTACACATCCACATTATAAAATATACCCAGCACTGGGGTGACTAAGATACTGCTATAAACCTAATAACTTTCTTTTGTCACTCCACTGGTATTTAATTGGCATGAGATAGATTGCTAATCAGGGCATTTATGTTGGCCTTCTCCTTATAGACATATTTAAACAAAACAGTCTCTGTGATTCCAGCAGCTTCATGTTAACACAATGGCAACAATATCTTTCCTACATGATCTGAATGATAACTACACTCTTGGAAGCTGATGACATCAACCATAATGTGCTGACAAAGAGAAGAAAAGATTGCCCCGGAAACCCTGAGGTACATCAACACATAAGAGAAATACAGACCAAAATGTAGCCTGCAAAAAGACTGAGAAGGATGAACCAGACACTAGGGAGAATGTGGTATCACAAAAACCCTGTGAAAGAAGAAGTGGTCCACATTTTTAAATGCTGCATGCAAATCAAAGTGAGAACTGAAGTGATTCTGGAGAGTTTAGCCACAAGCTGGTTATCGGTGACCACAGTGAAAGCACTTTCATTGGGAGTCATGAGAGCGGTAACTAGAAATCTGTGGGTTGCCAAATGAATAAGATAGGCAGACATGAGAACACTGCGTACAGACAGTATTTTAGAGATGTTTGGTTTTGAAGAGAGTGACATGCTAGTAGCTGAAGGACATTTTTTTTTTTTCAGTAAGTTTTACCTGGTTGGTTTTTCACTGGGAGAGAGTGTTAAGCATGGTTAAAAGCTACTAGGAAGGAGGCAGTAGCATAAGAGCAGTTGAATCTGCAAAAGAGAGAATGGATGGAGCATGGTGTCTGTTACAAGTAGATGCTCAGTGTTTATTAAATAAATGAGTAAATTCCTTGACAAGACAGGAAGGCATTTAATCCAGAAACCAGGATGAAGGTATTATCCTTAGACAAAGAGGTAGGATAATCCCTTCCATCAAAAAAGCCAAGGAGCGCCTGGGTGGCTCAGTTGGTTGAGCAACTGCCTTCAGCTCACGTTATGATCCCGGAGACCCGGGATCAATCCCCGCATTGGGCTGCCTTCTCGCTGGGAAGCCGGCTTCTCCCTCTCTCACTCCCCCTGCTTGTGTTCCCTCCCTCGCTGTGTTTCTCTCTGTCAAATAAATAAAAATCTTAAAAAAAAAAATCCAAGAAAAAGAAGTAAGTGTGGATACAGGTCATTTGGTAGAAGTTGTATGAAGAACTGGAGAAACTTCCATCAGATGACTTCTGTTTTCTCTGTGAAATGAAAGGTGGGATCATCTGAGGGAAATAAAATGTATTGGAACCACCAAGAAGAATGAAAAAGGTTGATGAAATAGTTTTGTGTTCTAAAAAGAAACTTCCGAGGAAAGCCCCTTTAAGACCCTGTCAGCCTCTGCAGTACGTGTACCAGATCGTGAAAGGGGCGACCCCACACAATCTCCACATCCTGGGCCTCAGTACTGAGTCAGGTCATCTGGCACTTCACCTGCTCCTCCCTCATTTAAAACTCTAGACTAACTTCAATATTTGTTCTCTCTTTATTTTCTTGGTGGTGCTCCAGCAGATTTGAAACATGATGGTTCCTGAGAGTCCACAGCTTTCCACAGTTCTGCCTCCCGACCTGGACTGTGTTTCATCATTCCACCTTGAGGACATTTTCTACAGCTCATTACAGTTCTGACATCTGGCTACCCAGATGCTGACCCAATCGTCAAGGCACCCACCAGTCCTGAAAGGAGCAAACTGAACATAAGACGTGGAAAGTAAGATAAACCTATGTCCCTTCTCACAGAACTTGAGTCATTTTGGGGCAGAGAAGCAAGGGCCCTAGAAGCCTGCCCTTAAGCACCTGCTGTAGCCTCCCAAGTGCTTAAACCTTCCACTCCTCCATGTCGCTGACAGTGGAAAGGACTTCTCCCTCCAAGAGGAGATCCTACTTCAAAATCTACAGCACTTTGACCTTAGCCCATGGCATCAACAAGGAATCCCTATCAGGACATAACACAGAAAACCTAGCACTCCCCTGAAAGAGAAAATACTTGCAAGATGATTGGGTTTGTTACACAATCAGAGGAACTGCCAAATCTGGATAAGGATAAATATTACAACAAAATATGAAAATTGAACAGAAGATTAAATAAACTATGTGTTGATTTGTAGTCATTACCTAACCAATAAACAATATGTATACAATGCATTTTTTTAAACAAATTCTAGGGAATTTTAAATCAATTCTCCATAAAATTTAGCTTCATAAAATTTGGCCAAAATAATGGATTGTCTAGTAGTGAGATTACTCAAGAGAAAACAGTGAAAAAGGTGGCCTAGAAATTTTATTTATTTATTTATTTTTTATTTTTTTATTTATTTAGATTTTATTTATTTATTTGACAGAGAAAAACACAGCTAGAGAGGGAACACAAGCAGGGGGAGTGAGAGAGGGAGAAGCAGGCTTCCTGCTGAGCAGGAAGCCTGATGCAGGGCTCAATCCCAGTACTCCGGGATCATGACCTGAGCCGAAGGCAGTTGCTTAACCAACTGAGCCACCCAGGCATCCCTAGAAAATTTATTTTTAAGCAAATGGGTGAAGGGAAAGGATGAAAGAAAGAAAATAAAACAATGGCTGATGAGTTAAAAATACTCTGAGAAGTAATAGGACTGCTTCTGGATTAATATGTTTTCACATCAGTTTGCTCTAAAGTGTGTGCAATAGGTTATTTAGATGAAGACATTTTTGTCAGGGTTATGGCTGTAACTCTAGAGAAGATTTATTAATCTCTGCTTTGGATTATTAAACTCCACACATACCTTTTATTAAAATTCCACTCCTTTCTCAGCTACCCATTATGAGAGTCCCTATTTTAAAGTAATTCTCCTTTGTTAGGTGATCCATTGCTTTCCTTTAAAAAAAAAGGGGGGGGGGAGGGTGCTGGGGCACTGAGGGGCTCAGAGGATTAAGCCTCAGCCTTTGGCTCAGGCCCTGATCTCAGGGTCCTGGGATTGAGCTCCACATCAGACTCTCTCTGCCTGCTTCTCTGCCTACTTGTGATCTCTCTCTCTCTGTCTGTCAAATACATAAAATCTTTAAAAAGGGGGGGGGAGAGGAGGAGGGGCACTGAGAGACAGATCTCTGAAAGACCCATTTCTTCCTTTTTTTCTTGTTACTTTGCAAAACAACAGAAGGATTCCCAGAATAAGGGAAAATGTATCTTTTTGAAACTCCCCCATTGTAAAAGTGTGGGAAAACTTATTTCATTTTCAAAATAAGGAGTAAAAAAAAATTGTGGCCAAATTTCATGCAAAATTATTTTAAGAAGAAAAGAAATAAGGGGCAGAATAAAATCCCCACACACTCTGATGAAAACACTTCAGAAATCATGTCAACAAATTGGGAAACTAAAATCTAATATTTCAAAATAAGCTTAAAATTTTTAAGAAAAGTATAAAAGCCATTAAATACATAAATTAGCATTAGAAAAACTCAAAACTGCAAAACAAGAACCTGGAGTTTTATTTACTTATTTAAAGTTTTACTTATTTATTTTTAGAGAGTGGAGGGGGGAAAGGGCAGCGGGAGAGAGAGAGAGTGAATCCTCAAGGGGGCTCCCTGCTGATCATATAGTGGGTTGTTGGGCTTAATCCCATGACCTCAATATGAAATCAAGAGTCAGACATGTAACGAACTGGGCCACACAGGCGCCCTAGAATCTGGGGTTTTAAAGCAAAGATGCTAAAAATTTTGCTAAATTTCTTTCCTCTGTCCCTTCAAAGACCAACTTAAGCCAACTCTTAGTATTTGTCATGGCCTTCAGCAGTGTGGACACACAATAACACATTAGGCATGATAGCTTTCATTGAAAAAGAAGACAATGAGAACGTTAGAAGGAAAAAGCAAAAGACCAAGGAAATGTAAAACATTTGAAAGATTCTCTTGTGCAAACAAAAAGATTGAATGTGACAATATCATGAAAGGAAAAAATGCAAATTGTGTAGCAGAAGGAAAAAGTCTGAGCCAGAAATGACCTTATTAAAGACCTAAGAGAAACAAAACACATGCTCCACAAAATGGTAAAAGGTAGGGACACCTCAGTGGCTCAGTCGGTTAAGCATCTGCCTTGGGCTCTGGTGGTGATCTCAGGGTCCTGGGATCAAGTCCTATGTCTGGCTCCCACTCAGCAGGGAATCTGCTTCTCCCTCTACCCATTCGCCACTTGTGTATGTGTGCTCTCTCTCTCTCTCTCTCTCTCTCAATTAAATAAAATCTTTATTAAAAAAAAAGATAGGGTGCCTGAGTGGCTCATTCATTAAGCATCTGCCTTCGGCTCAAGTCATGATCCTGGAGTACTGGGATCGAGCCCCACATCAGGCTCCCTGCTCAGCAGGAAACCTGATTCTCCCTCTTTCACTCCCCTTGCTTGTGTTCCCTCTCTTGCTATGTTTCTGTCTGTCAAATAAGTAAATACATACATACATAAATAAATGAATCCAAAAAAAAAAAAAAAAAAAGATGGTAAAAGATACAACCAGGCACCAAGTGCTGGAAGCAGTGTCCTCTTGCTATATCCTCTGATGAATGTTCAGTGCAGGAATCAAGACTCCTTTCTGGTAAAGGCTGAAGCGGCCATAAATGATCCCTTTAGACAAAACTGATGAGGTCTAAATTGATCAGGAAGCCTACCTGTCTGAGTAAATAGCTAGCAGTGTTGAAATCCATAATGGAGGTCACAAAATAAAGTTCTCCAATACCCTAAAAAGCCAGCTGGATCTCTTAGTTCAGGAATGATGCCAGAAGTATGGTGAGCCTTGTTTGAAATGAAGAGCAACAGAAAATTTTTGGATTAAGCCTGTGGGAGGTGGCACTTTCTCCACTGCATATGACTATATTTTGAAATATAGCATCTGATATTTGGAAAACAAGATTTTCTATGTCACCCCCTCATTGTTCAGATATAGTTCTGTATTTATCAGAGGAATACCTCTTCCGTAGCTAATGTCTTTGTTCTAACCATTAACATAGGAAGAAAACGCACTTGGACAAACAGGAACATGCCTCCAATTCTAGAAGTAATACAACTTTCAGTGGTTTTGAGCATGAGGTAGAGGAGATCGGACAATGGTGCTATGACTTACCCAGTCTTCTGCCCATTCTCTAGCTCCAGAGATCTGATTTAGAGAGTTTTGAGTAAGGAAGAACAGAGACTGGACTCAAGTCCCCTCAATCCTGACCACAAAATCCAGTGTTCCTTGCTAGAACCCTGTGCCTCTGGAGTAGCATCCCCTACCAGAATGCAGAAACAGGATGGTTATTACCAAAGGAGGGGCTCCACAGCAAGAGGGGTGAGACCCAACCAAACCCATCTGTACCAAGGTGGACTCCAGGGCTGACCTTTCACTGACTTGTTCCCTCATGATAATATTAAAAATCACACTCACGGGTGGGGATTTAACACACTAATGAGACATTGATCAGACATGTTCTGTCCACTGAAACTGTGTATCCAACTTCCTATATGTTCCTGCCCCTACATGCTTAGATTTCCCTCCTTTCCCACCTCAGTCTCTTTAAAAAATTTCCCCAGCCTTTGTCTGGAGGGCCAACACAAAGGACTTTTTCCTTTGTAACATCTCCTTTGTGCTCAAGTATCAGCTGCAATAAAAGCCTTGACTGGAACTTCCAGCTTGGCCTCTAGGAAAATCTCAGTTGCTTGGAGAGCTCAAGGACCCAAGTCGATCACTTAAGCCCCTCTAAGTCTCTGCTTTTTTTTATTTAATATACATGTGGCAAGCATTCATTCTAGCAGTAGTAGCTTCTGTTATTTGAGCCTAGTAGTTTTCCTCATATGTAATGTTCTTTATTTAATAAAACAAAAGGCTTGTGTAAGGAAAAAAATGAGAAAACTCAGGGTATAACTTAAAGAAAATTTAAGGAAACAAACAAGAAACACAAGAGCATGTAAAAATAATGTTTTAGCAGAAATTGAAGTTGAAGAGGAGAAATATGTTAAAAATCAAAAAGAGGGCGCCTGGGTGGCTTAGTGGGTTAAAGCCTCTGCCTTTGGCTCAGGTCATGATCTCAGGGTCCTGGGATCGAGGCCCGCATGGGCTCTCTGCTCATCAGGAAGCCTGCTTCCCCCTCTCTCTCTCTCTGCCTGCCTCTCTGCCTACCTATGATCTTGCTCTCTGTCAAATAAGTAAATAAAATCTTTTTAAAAAATCAAAAAGAGGGGCGCCTGGGTGGCTCAGTTGGTTAAGCGACTGCCTTCGGCTCAGGTCATGATCCCAGAGACCCGGGATCAAGTCCCACATCGGGATCCCTGCTTGGTGGGAAGCCTGCTTCTCCCTCTCTCAATCCCCCTGCTTGTGTTCCCTCTCTGGCTGTGTTTCTCTCTGTCAAATAAATAAAATCTTTAAAAAAGAAATCAAAAAGAAATGAAAGAGGTGAAACAGATTTGAGAGAAAGTGAGAGATAAGAGAGACACGTACCTACATATGTATGCCAGAAGTACCCAAGGGAGAGAACCAGAGCAATAGAACAGAACAAAATAATCCTAGAAAATTTTCTTGAAGGAAAGAAACAAAATTAAAAAAAAAAAAAAACAACCGGAAAATATATTTAAAAAAACATACCTGGAAACACCGACACCAAAGTGGCCAACACCAAGAATCATTCTAATGAAAGAAATGAATTTTAAAGAAAAACTTTAAATTTTCTTTTGTAGAGAAACAAGAAAAACAAGTAATCACTTATGAGAGAAAGGGTATCAGTTGCCAGATCTTTCTACCTCAACCCTTTATGGGTTGAGGATAAGAGTGACATATTTAACACACTCAAGGCAAGAAAAGGTGACCTAAGGGTTTTGTGCCATGCAAACTTATATTCAAGAATAAAGACCATAGACAAACAATTATAAACATTCATGCACAAAAGAAATATTGTTTCTATATCCCTTTCTAAGATTATCTATTAAAGAATGAGCTTCAAACAGCCAAAATGGCTGGACAGACTTCGACTTCAACATCAGGATTGGTGGTAAATATTACATATATATTGACCTGTGGAACTAAGACTAAAAACATGGATGTAAAGGAGATAGGCTGTTGGTCACATGGTCTAATAAAGTAGACAATACAAGTATCAAACAGGAGGAGTAGGTGTGAGATGGGGAAAACATGAAAAGTAGGAAAAGGTAGCTGATTACCTTATAGCTATTCCCTGGAAATAAGAGGATATTACTTCACATCAGATGCTGGGAG
This sequence comes from Spilogale gracilis, assembly GCA_004023965.1. Taxonomy (NCBI): domain Eukaryota; kingdom Metazoa; phylum Chordata; class Mammalia; order Carnivora; family Mephitidae; genus Spilogale; species Spilogale gracilis. Next base: position 10,411 of record PITA01014686.1, read on the forward strand.
AGAGAAAGATGAGGAAGGAAGAAGTGGCCAGCCAATTTCAATGATTTCTCATAAATAGAGAACAAATAGAAAGTTTACTAAGGGTATGATATAAAGGTAGTAGTATACAAGCAGCCATCCAAGCGAAAATACAAATTTTACCAGTAAAAGAAATGCTGAGAAAAAGAGAAAGGGAAGGAGGGAGTAAGAAGAGAGGAAACAAAGATTATGTGCATAAAACACTACATATGTATAAATACAATATGAAGACAATGTGGCAGTGTAGAAGTCCTAGCCAGAGCAATTATACAAGAAAAAGAAATAAAAGGCATTGAAATTGGCACGAAAGAAGTAAAACTGCCACCATTTACAGATGACATGATATCATATCTAGAAAATCCTAAAGCTTCCATCAAAAAACTGTTAGAACTAACAAAAGACGGGGCACCTAGGGCTCAGTCAGTTAAGTGCCTGCCTTCAGCTCAGGTCATGATTCCAGAGTCCTGGGATCAAGCCCCACATGGGGCTCCCTGCTCAGCTGGAGCCTGCTTCTCCCTCTCCCTCTGCCACTCCTCCTGCTTGTTCTCTCTATTAAAAAAAACAAAAAACAAAAACAAACAAACAAAAAAAACCACCTTAATTAAAAGAACAAAAGAGTTCAGTAAATTTGCAGGATACAAAAGTAATATACAGATATACACAAAACTCTGTTGTGTTTTGATGCATTAGTAATGAACTAGCAGAAAGAGAAGGTAAGAAAACAATTACATTTGCAATTGCATGCGAAAGAATCAAATACCTAGGAATAAATTTATCCAAGAAGTTGAAAGATTTATACACTGAAAACTGTAAGATATTACTGAAAAAAGTTGAAGAAGACACAAATAAATGGGATGATATTCCATGCTCATTTATTAGAATAATTAATATTATTAAAACATATATACTAAGCAAAGCAATCTATAGATTCAATGCTAATTTTTTAAAAGATTTCATTTATTTATTTGACAGAGAGAGATCACAAGTAGGCAGAGGGAGGGGAGGAAGCAGGCTCCCTGCTGAGCAGAGAGCGGGATGTGGGCCTCAATCCCAGGACCCTGAGATCATGACCTGAGCTGAAGGCAGAGGCTTTAACCCACTGGGCCACCCAGGCGCCCTCAATGCTATTTTTTTAAAATCAAAATTCCAATGGTATTTTTCACAGAAATAGAACAAACAATCCTAAAATTTGGTATGGAACCACAAAAGACCCTTAACAGTCGAAACAATATTGAGAAAGAACAAAGTTGGAGGCATCACATTCCCTGATTTCAAAATGTACTATAAAGCTATAGTAGTCAAAACAGTATGATACTAGCATAGAAACAGACACATAGATCAATGGGATAGAATAGGGAGCCCAGAAATAAACCCATACATATATGGTCAATTAATAAACAACACAGGCAAGAATACACAATGAGGGAAGGACCGTCTCAATGGTACTGGGAAGACTGGACAGTCACACTCAAAAGAATAAAACTGAACCAGTATCTTATACCATCACAGAAATGAACTCATAATGGATTAAAGAGTTGAACATAAGGCTAGAAACCATAAACCAATACTTCTGGAAGAAAACATAAATGGCAAGCTTCTGCAGTTATTTTCTTGATAGTAACAGTTCTTTAATAGTATATCTTAAATATTTCTTTCCCCTTTCCACTGGCACAGAAATGTGAAACAGTAAGACATGTAAGTGCTTTTCTTTAATCAGTGTTCTTCATATGCTGAAATTGTTACTAGCCAAAAACCAATAGCTACTTTCTCCTAGGGCATTTGTAATTCAAAAGAACATAAATCAAAATCAAGGTAATCAAGCTATGCAATCTGTTATATTTAATATTTTTTTTTGTGCTCTGAAATGTTGGTTAAAGCCATAGCGCGATTACTCCCATTATCAAATAAAGGCCCTGGTAAAATCAGCACACTTGTTTGAGAATGATATATGAAATTGTATAATTCCATTTAACCAATTTCACACATAAGAAGTTTCTTATTCAAATTTGAAAACACGTAATACTTAAATTCTGAAGTTTCTTAATCAGTTTAGTAGAGTGTATTGGCTAAATTTACACTAACATCATTCATTACATGAGATTTAATTAAATTACTACCAATGAACTAGCACTAATGCAGGTAGGTTATTTCTTTAGACAATATATAAGAAGCTATTTAGTAAGTCATCTCCAGAATTTTTAAATAACTTTAATCATCCAGGTGCAGAAAAAAATTAACATAGCTAGGTCCTAATTTAGAAGCTTAACTCCTTACTTAAAAATTCTGCCCATAGGGGCGCCTGGGCGGCTCAGTTGGTTGGGCGACTGCCTTCAGCCCAGGTCATTATCCTGGAGACCCAGGATCGAGCCCCACATCGGGCTTCCTGCTCTGTGGGAGGCCTGCTTCTCCCTCTCAGTCCCTCTGCTCGTGTTCCCTCTCTAGCTGTGTTTCTCTCTGTCGAATAAATAAAATCTTAAAAAAAAAAAAAAAATTCTGCCCATAGCTGGCATCTGGGAACATGGATTTCCGGGATCTTCCTACTGGTTAACCGGCATGAGTGGCTCACAGCATCTAAACTGTTTATGCAAACAATGTAATTTCTGCAAACCCCTGCTTTTCTTCTAAGAATCTGAAATTTGGGTGTGTGCCAAGCAGAGGGTGCCTCTAGGATCAGACCACGGTGAAAATCTTGGGTGTTCAGTCTCTAATGAGCTTCCCTGGTTGGCAACATTTCCTACAATTTGTCACAACTTTTTTCTTCAGAAATTAAGCACATCTTGTGTGACTCCACTGGAAAAGGAATCTTGGAAGCTTACATCTGGTTTACCTGGGACTAAGTCCCGTGGACCTTTTCTCTTTCCTAGTTATGTTTTTTATCCTTTCACTATAATAAATTGTAACCATGTGTATGACTACATGCTGAGTCCTGTGAGTTCTAAAGAATTTCTAAAATGCATTGTGGTCTTAAGGACTCCCAACACAATCCCTTAATATACTTTCTCAAGAATCACTTAATTTGAGGACTAGTTGTTAGCACCTCAAATAGGAAATGACTTCTAAAAGCATTACTAATGAAAATTTAGGGATTCTGTAAATCAAAAAAATCTACAACAATTGATTGTAACTGTAACTTACAATTTTGGTTACAGTGGTGTAACCAATATTACAAAGCATTGGTAGGAAATTATCTTTCAATTGTTGTCAGGATGTTATTCAAGATGACATCTGACTCATTGTAGAGTGCCCTCTGATTATGCAGGACTCCTGGGCAAAATTTGGATCTCTTGACTAAATTAGGCTTACCTTGAACTATCTATTTTGTTTTTATCAGTCACTCTTAATGGCTGCTTAAGGATTTTTTGGTTTTTTTTTTTTAACTTAAAAAAAAAAAAACAGTTAACTTGCAACCCAATCTAAACTATCGTACAAGATGGTATCCTATACATGTTTCTCTGCACTAAGCTCATTTTAGCTATTGTTTTCTGACTTGTATTTTTTTTTTTTTTTTTTTTTTTTTAGAGACAGAGATTGCATGGGCACGTGCACATGCATAAGTTTGGGGAAGGGGCAGAGGGATTGAGAGCCAGAGAATCTTACATAGGCTCCACCTCCAGCATGGAGCGTGACACAGAGCTAAATCTTAGGACCCTGAGATCATGAACTGAGCCAAAATCAGGAGTCACATGCTCAACCATCTGAGCCACCCAGATGCCCCTACTCGTATTTTTAATGTGCCCTAACTTCCTCAGTACTTTTCTAACTCTTTTATTGTTTGTATTGTTGCCAGACATTTCAAAACTTTTCAGATGAGCCACGTAGGAGGGAACTTTTCAGATAAGCTACACAGGAAGGAAGAAAAGGAGTACTGAATCTATAACACATACAAAGAATGGGGGCGGGGAGACAAACAGTTAATACTAGAAAATTAGAATGAAAGACTGAGAATTCTAGGTGCTAAGCACTTTTAAAATCAAGGCAGTATGTTGGAAGTTTCAATTCCGTTAAATAAATGTGGCTATTTTGCCTTCTTTCCTCATAAATCTGATACTTAACTCATCTCGGTAGCTGAATATATGAAAACATTGGGGCTTTGCTTGATGAGATCAAGTACACCTTATTCCCTTTTGGAAACTAAAAACTCATTAATACGTTTCAACTTAAGAATAAGTTTTCTTTTTCCAGAAAGTATACATTTAAGAGCAAGCATTTAAAACTTGAAACGCATTTTCCCACAGAAATGTTATTACAAACAGTGGTTAATTGTCAGGCCATCCCAGTGAACTCATTAAACTCACAAAAAGCAAAAGTAGACATTTGCGTTGAAAATAGTATACGACTGTATTATGAAACAACAACAACAATTTATCCTTTAAATGCAAAAGTTAAACTTCAACATGCAGTTTAAATGTATTCGAATCAGATCCATTACCCACAGTGTTTGAGCCAGGGCCTTACTTTGGGACTCTGCATAAACACTACAAATGAAGAGCAGAAGAGTAGAAGGTTTTTGAACTTGGGTGGGTGGGACATGGAGAGACCCTATGCACAGTCTGGGAAGGTAAGTATGTTTTATTTACCTAGACTGGGGTAGAGATGGGTTTCTACTCTGATTTTTGGGAGTACAATAAAGTTGGTACCCCACGGGATGGAAAAGGGATGGAAAGGGGATTTGGGCTTCTCAGAATCCTAGAATCATTAATATGCTATTGTCCAGAGGGCGGGTAATACGGTATATCTCTGGGCAGCTGGTAAGCATGAAAATGACCATCTGGCTAACTCTTTAAGCAGGTGGATTCTGAGTACCACAGGTGGGCAGCAACAGGCAGTTGACTGGACCCCTCTTAGCAGTGTGCTTCCTGGCAGAGGAGAAAGAAACAAAGTGGATTCACACAGGGGACTTGTGGAAATGCTGATGGTGTAAAGAAGATATAAATTTCCAACATGTAAGTTCAGAAGAAGAACCAAAGGTGTAAGACATGTTTCTTGCAGTAGTGCTAGCCAAAATGTTGGACCCAGCTGGGCTCACCATTTCTAAAGCACAGCTAGGCCTACATTTAATGTATTTCAGGTTTGTCTCTCCTGGTTTGGGGAGGCACTTCACTTATAATCCTGCTTCTAAATAGTACTCATTTGTCAATTTAAAATAAGTAAGGAAATAGTATATTGTAAAACTAACCATAAGAACTTTTCAAAAGCATACTTAAAAAAATTTTATTTGTTTATTTATTTATTTATTTATTTATTTATTTATTTATTTGACAGAGAGAGAGACAGCAAGAGAGGGAACAGAAGCAGGGGGAGTGGGAGATGGAAAGCAGGCTTCCTGCAGAGCAGGGAACCCGATTCTGGGCTCAATCCCAAGACCCTGGGTTCATGGCAGACGCTTAAGGACTGAGCCACCCATGTGCCCCTTAAATATTTTTAAAAATCATATATTTTCGGGTATTTTTTTAAACTAATTTATCATGAATCATGAGCTTCAACAAAAAAAATTTTTTAGCCTGCTCTTCCCCACCACTCAGCACACGGTCTGCTAGTAGCTTAGAAGGTGGTAGACATCCTTCTATACACTTGTAATTTTCCATTAAGTATTCAAATACATACGAATGCATTTTTACAGCATTTTATGAGATATAAAAATAGGTAATGATATTATCTCAAAGGTGAATCTTAGTAGGTGTATGATATGTCATAGCATAGAGAGACCAAATGTATTCAACCATTCACTTATTGACAGGTATTCACTCTTTATTTTGCGTTTTTGCCACTGGAAATGCTACAATAAAAATCTTCATATATCCTGTGTTATTCAAATTTATGCTCACATGGATTATGACAAACACTCCAAATATTTCGCCAGCTCACCACAACAGAAGTTTGCTTCTAGTTTGCACCATTGTCCATTGCAAGTTAGGCTATCATTGAAAGGTGTCTGCCTCCAGTAATGATTCTGGGATCCATCTTCTGCTTTTGTTCCTAGAGCAAGCGTGTGAGAAAGCTTGGAAGATGAGAAGGATGTTTTTATTTTATTTTTTTCAAGATTTATTTATTTGACAGAGAAAGATCACAAGTAGGCAGAGAGGCAGGCAGAGAGAGGAGGAAGCAGGCTCCCTGCTGAGCAGAGAGCCCCATGCAGGCCTGGATCCCAGGACCCTGAGATCAATCATGACCTGAGCCAAAGACCGAGGCATTAACCCACTGAGCCACCCAGGCGCCTGAGAAGGATGTTTTTAACGAAAAGTTTCAGTTTGAGTGTATTTAACACACAGTATTACATTAGTTTCAAGTGTACAACATTTGACAAGTCTTTATGCTATGGAATGCTCATAAGTGTAGCTATCACCTGTCATCATACAATTATCATTGACTTTATTCCCTGTATTGTGCTTTTTATTCCTGCCTTGTTCGTTCTGTAATGAAGCCTATATCTTCCATGCACCTTCAACTATTTTGCCCATCCAACTCCCCTCCCTCCTGGCAACCATCATTGTTCCCTGTCCTCACAGGTCTGATTCTGCTGTTTATTTATTCCTTATGTTTTTTAGATTCTACATGAGCGAAATGATATATTTGTCTGTCTTGGTCTGACTTATTTCACTTAGCATAATATCCTCTAGGTCTATCCACATTGTCACAAATGGCAAAAATCTCCTTTTTATGGCTGCATATTCGTGTGGGTGTGTGTACACACATCTTTATCCATTCGCCTACTGATGGACCCTTGGGTTGCTTCCATATCTTTATTGTAATAATGTTGCAATAAACATACAGGTACATGTTTTCAAATTAGTGTTTCCATCTTCTTTGGGTAAATACCCAGGAGTGAAATTATTGGACTATGTGGCATTCTTATTTTAATTATTTATTTACTTATTGAGAGAGAGAGAGAGGAGAGAAAGCATGAAAGGGGACGTCAGAGGGAGAAGCAGACTCCCCACGGAGCTGGGAGCCCAATGCAGGACTCGATCCCAGGACTCCAAGATCATGACCTGAGCTGAAGGCAGTGGCTTAACCAACTGAGCCACCCAGGCGCCCCTCCTATTTTTAGTTTTTTGAGGAATTTCCGTACTCTCTTCCACAGTGGCCTTCCCAATTTGCATTCCCACCAGCAGTGTATGAGGCAGGCTTTTCCTCCACATCTGTCACTTGTTATTTCTTGTCTTTTGATTTAAGCCATTCTGACAGGTGTATGGTGATTTTGATTTACATTTCCCTGATGACTAATGATTTGGAGCATTTTCACCTATGTCTGTTGGCTGGAAGATGAGAGGGATTTATGACAAAAATGATGTGGCTTATGGAATCTTCTGCCCAGATTCCATTGGCTACAGCCCAGTCATGAGGTCCTTACCTTACTGCAACGGAGGCTGGAAAATGAGTCTTCCTGTGGGGCCCAAACAGAGGAAATGGATAACATTCCACCAATTGTGCCAAATATCTTTACGTACTGTAACTTTATTTCAAAGGATTTATTTCTGGACTATGAAATTTCTATATTGTGTGTCATCACTGCATAAGGACCATAAGAACTCCTATTTCTTCAGCAGAGTACGAAACTCAGCACCATTTTTGCTTTTCGAAATCTCCCCTCCAAAGGCTAGAAGACTAGAAACTGATAGTCAACAGGGTCCTGGTTTAACTTCCACCAAAAAGAGGCATTCCCACTGTGCAATTAGGAAGGACAGAGAAAGTAAGCAGCCTTTATTTCATTATACATGTTGACAGACGGCGGAAATGGCCTGCACGGTGGCTTCCAAGTATGTCCTGCGTTGGGAGAGATTATTGGCTCCAATATTCCCTGACATTCCTGCACCACTGGATTTCTAAAAGCCAGCAATAATTTCTAGTGACTTTTTCCTTCAGTCTGACAGGGCAATGAGCATCTCACTTCTTGTACAGAATCTCTTCCTACTTGAAATACTTAAAGCAATTTTTTCTCCAGACCAAGAACTAACTTAACACATCAACCTAACATTTATTATTTAAACCTAGCATTTATTATTAAAGACATATATTATATCTTTAATGACCCGTTTTTTTTCCACATAAAATTTTTTAATCCTTGCATTTCAAATCTATGTGTTATAGCTGTGGAGCTGCTATCTGCCTGAGCCTTAATGAACATAAATATTCTGTAAAACTTCTAGTTTTTATATTTTAAAAGCATTAAGCCATCTGGAATTTATTTTTGCGTATGTTGTAAGAGCTAGTATAATTTATTAAATAAATCACACTTCCCCACCCAACTGAAATACCATCCCTGTCCCAAATGGCTGGATCTGTTTCTAGGCCACCTAGTCTAGTCCAGTGATTTATTTGCTTATTCCAAAGCAATGTCATATAGTGTTTTTTGGGTGCTTTTATAAAATAGTTTAATAACTGGTTTATAAATTTAAATTCAATGGAAATCATCTAACACAACAATTAGTGCTACCAGGTGAACTCAGTTATATATAGAACTCAAAATAAATCTTACTGTTTCATCTCCGTGCATGTATTTGAACTTCCTACAAATATCAGTAACAGGAACAACTAAGTGCTTGGGTAACAAAGTAACAATGGTCAGTCCTAACCTCACCCAAATGCTTGACAAGGAGCAGGCTCAGTCTCTTGCTGATTGCTGTTATCATAGTGAATATTAAAAAAACTGAATTTGTAATGTTATTGTAATCAAATGCTACATTTAAAATTTATACATAGTTTATATATAGGACTCCATAAGAGATTCTGTTTATAAAATGGGTACAATTATTAGTAAATTTTAAAATTACTGGCCTAACTCAAAACTTGTATTGCCTCCAATATCAATCATCCAGCTGTTTGTCTGATTTTTTAATTGAGATATGATTTACATAACAGTGTTCACCCTTTAGTGTGTTCAATTCAGTAGCTTTAAGTACATTCACAAAGTTTTGCATTGATCACCACTATCTAATTCCTCTCTGATTTTTTTATTATTAAAAAATGGAAAAACAAAAGTACAGTTTTCATTCAATAAATATCATTTGACCCTTATACAGTTTTGTTATAGGAAGTGAAGTCCATGATTTTAGGATGATGGTAGTAATTTATCAACCAAGTAATCAGCTTTTACACAGTTTCAATAACTGCAGCAATTTCCTTGAACTGTCTGTAGAAATTCTGGAGAGAAAAAGGAAAAATAATATTAACTTAGCTTTTAGAGGATATGTAAGTAGTTCTTTTACTTATTATACCTGAACACTAAAGGCCATATGACATATTAAAATTGTATGTTAATATTTATATCACTAACTATTATTATTGGAAAGTCAGAAAAAACCAAACAGGTATAACTTGGTACCCCAAGCACAAATACTATTATAGAATTGGATAATTACCTCATAACTAAAATTTTTAAAATAACACACACAAAAAAGTTCTTTTGAGATCATACCAGAAAGAGTTAAATACCCAACACAGTACTAGGCAATGAAGATAAAAACAAAAATGACAGTTTGGGGGGCACTGGGCTGGCTTGGTTGGTAGAGCATGCAACTCTTTTTTTCTTTTCTTTTAAGATTTTATTTACTTATTTTAGAGAGGGAGAGCAGGTGGAGGGACAGAAGGGAAGGCAGAGGGACAAGCAGACTCCGTGCTAAGCACAGAGTTCAACATGGGGCTCAATCTCATGACCCTGGGATCATGACCTGAGCAGAAATCAAGAGTCAGATATTCAAGCAACTGAGCCACCCAGGCACCCACAGTGTCCAGCTCTTTAAAAAAAAAGAAAAAAAAATCAGTTTCCAGGCTTCAAACCACTTTAAATCTAGGGAAAGACTTTTTCAGGATGACAGGAGCTGTTTGTTTTTTTTTTTTTTTTTTAAGATTTTTTTTATTTATTTGACAGAGAGAAACACAGTGAGAGAGGGAACACAAGCAGGGGGAGTGAGAGAGGGAGAAGCAAGCTTCCTGCCAAGCAGGGAGCCTGACGTGGGGCTCGATCCCAGGTCTCCAGGATCATGACCTGAGCTGAAGGCAGTCGCTTAATCAACTGAGCCACCCAGGCGCCCCTAGGAGCTGTCTTCTTTATGATATGGGTTTAGTTACAGTAAGAAAGACCCAACACTGGGGTGCCTGGGTGGCTCATTAGGTTAGCATCAGCCTTCGGCTCTAGTCATGGTCCTGAGTCCTTGGAAAGCACCTGGAATTGGACTCCCTGCTTGGCGGGGAGCCTCCTCCTCCCTCTCCTCCCCACTCATGCTATCTGTCACTATTTCTGTCTCTCTCTCAAATAAATAAATTTTTAAAATCTAAAAAAAGCAAGAAAAGAAAAGAAAGAAAAAGACCCAACACTGACAATGGCTTATATGGTAGAAGCATATTTCCCTTTCATTTAAAAATTAAGCTGGTATGTTTGTTCTCCTATAAAAGTCATCTTTTTTTTTTTTTTTTTTTTTTGATTTCTCAAATCTCCAAAAGAGGAAGCAAAAAAATTCTGTTTTCCTTTCTTCTCTACCTGCCAGGAACTAGGAGGCAAATCTGAAACTTAACCTCAGCAATTAGGATAGGCTCTAATGATTTACATATTTGCATTTCCTTCTTAGTCTTAATTCTCTTTTTGCTACTTAAAAGTATATATTTTTCAGTATAGTTTATATGTAAATTCATTATGGAATGATGCCAAATGTAACTATTTCTTTAAGACTGTATACTGATGGTCAAAATTTCAGCTACAAGAAAAGATACAAATTAAAAGCTCAAAAAATGTTCCTGTGTTCTCATTCCTGCTCTGTTCTTGGTTAAAAGCCATGTAAAACCACCCTTTAAAAGATCTATCTCATTTGTGATTCTTTTCCTAGAGGAAAAAAAAAATTTTTAGAGGTAGAATCAGAGAGCGTGAATGCTATACAGAAAAATAAAAATTGGGCCAAGATTGTGAATTATATAAAGGAATGAAACCTGTAATTTTTAAAATTAATTTGGTCCTTATATTCAACTGAAGCCTACTCACATATCATAATATACTATATTTCCTTTTAGCCAAGTCTTAATTCTTTCCAGGATGCTAATTATCATTGATAATGTTGAATTTGTGACCATAGGTTTTTGTTTCAAAGCAGCAGTATCTATTTTAAAACAAAGAAATCAAAGGGAACAAAAATCCTTAAAATGTAATTTGTAATACAGAACTACCATATGATCTGGCAATCCTACTTCTGGGTATATATCCAAAGGAAATAAAATCACCACCTCAAAGAGGTATCTGCCCTCCCATGTTGTTTGCAGCATTACTCATAGTAGGTAAGATTCTGAAACAACCTAACTGTGTGGTGACAGACGAATGCATTAAAAAAATGTGCGTATCTGTGTGTACACACACACACGTACACACTAGAATACCATTCATCCTTAAAAAGAAACAAATCTGCTATTTTTGACAACATGAGTGTACAGGAGGACATTAGGCTAAATGAAATAAGCCAGACACAGGTAGATAAATACTGCATGATCTCACTTATTTGTGGGATCTAAAAAGGAGAACCCATAGTAACAAGAGAGTAGACAGTGGTTACCAGGGCTGGGGAGTAAGAGAAATGAGGACATGTTAGTCAGAAGTACAAACTTCCAATTAGATGATGTGTAAGTTCTGGAGACCTGAAGTACAGTATGGTGACTATAGTTAATAATGCATTACAGAGTGGCTGCAGTCACTCTGGAAAACAGTATGGAGGTTCCTCAAAGAGTTGAAAGTAGGGACACCTGGGTGGCTCAGTCACTAAGTGTCTGCCTTCAGCTCGGGTCACGAACCCAGAATGCCTGGATTGAGCCCCATGTTGAGCTCCCTGCTCAGCGGGAAGCCTGCTTCTCTCTTTCCCACTCTTCCTGTTTGTGTTGCCTCTCACTATCTCTATAGATAAATAAATAATCTTAAAAAAAAAAAAAAAGAAAGAAAATAGAGCTACCCAACGACCCAGCAATCCCTACTGGGTAGGGATCTGAAGGGGCACCTGCACACCAATGTTTATAGCAGCAATGTCCACAATTAGCCAACTATGGAAGAAGCCCAGATGTCCATTAACAGATGAATGGATAAAGATGTGCTACACATATACACCAGAAAATGAAATCTTGCCATTTGCGACAACATGGATGGAACTCTAGAGGGTATTATGCTAAGTGAAATAAGTCAATCACAGAAAGATGATTATCCTATCATCACAATAATATGTGGAATTTGAGAAACAGGACAGAAGATCATGGAGGAAAAAAGGAAAAAAATGAAACAAGATGAAACCAGAGAGAGAGACAAACCATAAGGGACTGTTAATCTCAGGAGACAACCTGAGTGTTGCTGGAATGGAGGGGTATGGGAGGGATGGGTGTCTGGGTGTGGACACTGGGGAGGGTATGTGCTGTGGTGAGTGCTCTGTATTGTCTAAGACTGATGAATCACAGACCTGTACCCCTGAAAAAACAATACATTATATATTAATAATAAAAAGATATTGTGTACTTGAAATTTGCTAAGAGAGTACATCTCAAGTGTTCTTACCATACAAACACATTAAAAAGGTGGTCATATATGGTGGTGAATTATGTTAATTAACTTGATTGTGGTCATCATTTCACAATGTACACATAATACCAAAACATCACATCATATACCTTAAATATATACAATTTTTGTCAACTATACCTCAATAAAGCTAGGGAAAGAGTATAGTTTATAAAAGAAGAAACTGAAAGGATCCTTTGGCATATGAGAAGCTTTTCTTTAAAAGGAAGCCTAGGACCAACAGAGTTTTAGTTTAACAAAGAATTCTCATTATATTTCCATTGCATTCACTTGGTTGTTGTCATTTTTAGAGTACTTTTTCTTAGAGCACTAACTACTGTGAGGATTCTTTTTTTTTTTTAATAAAGATTTTATTTATTTGACAGAGAGAAACACAGCTAGAGAGGAACACAAGCAGATGGAGTGAGAGAGGGAGAAGGCTTCCTGCAGAACGGTGAGCCCAATGTGGGGCTGGATCCCGAAACTCCAGGATCGTGATCTGAGCCGAAGGCAGTTGCTTAAACAACTGAGCCACCCAGGCACCCCTACTGTGAGGATTCTTAATATTCAAGCAATCAAAACAAATAAAAACAAAACTCTTAAGGCCAATTAAAGTAGTCAATTATAAAACATTTCCTTGAATGTACCTTTAAGAAAATCTAATTTTTCACTCATCCCCCCCTTTTTTCTTCCTTGCTTACAGAAAAGAGGTAGAAATGATAATATGAATAAGATGACTCTACATATAAACTACTGAGTTACTCAAATTTCTAACATCAAGTACTGGTACTCTGATCCAAATTTTATAAACATTATTAGTCAGAAAATTCAGGGTAACACTGTTCAAAGATAAGATTCATTTAGCTTATCATTCTCAAATATTAAGCCTAAAAAGAATAAAACAGTTAAATGTAAAGTTCATCTTCCTGCCCAAGAAGATGAAAATTCCCTAAATATATTCGCAGAGGAGTACTATAAAAATGATCAAACATGACAGTATACCAATTCAGCATTATGTTGAAAATACTGAAATTTATCAAATTCCCACAGAAAACAAGTTCAGATCTTTTGTGTGTACTAATAAAGGTAAAGCACATCAAAACACTGTAGGTAAAAACAATTAAAATTTTCCTTAAGAAAGATTTTATACATTTTTAAGTAGCAATTACAGAACAATGAGCTACAACTGAATGAGTAAAATCACAAACCTGAAATTGTGGAATTGTCATTTCAAAGGACTTGTTCTTTACTTGGCCTGAATGATCTGCCACTTTCAGCAACACTGCAACATAAGGATACTTAAGAGATCTGTAACTGTCAGAGCTCACGGCCATACCAAGCTTCCACTGAAAATCTACAAGCTGTAATGAAACATTACAGAACAATCATTGGTAATAGCATTGCCATGAATACAGATATTTATTCAATTTTACTGCTCTCACACTGAACTTTTAGTTTCAATGTCAGTCACAGTAAAAGAAAAAATCTTCACTTTAATATTGCTACTCACTCCCGTGAGTGCACACTCACACTCCAACATAATCAAGTGAAAATGGAGAGAGGCAATATGGGATATAAACAGAGTTGGAAAACAACGCTTATAATTACAATAGTAAAACACACACATACACACCCATCTTTACCAGATATACAATGGAAGTATAAGAAAGATGTAGTATGACTGCTGGTTTTTCCTTCATTTTGCTCCTGCATTTGAAGGGACGACAAATGCTTTGCAGCCTCTCTCACCTCACTCTCTTGTTCCATATATGCTTTCTCCCATTCCACAACCCAAAATCCTAAAATGGAAGATGAGCTACATACCACCTTCACATGTGACTGGGACCCACATAGGAACCACTCCAGTTTCCTCTCTCACTACGGTCCTCGACCTGAAGCCATACACAAGCAGAAGCACTGGGTGATATGATGGTTTTAGATTTCATCACTGCTAATGATGAACACCTGTCAGGTGACATGCATACATAGTTTACATGTATTAAATGCCTCACTCAATCATTATAACATTATAGGCTGTTATTTCCATTTTGCAGATGACAAAACTGAATTTCAGAGAGCTTAGATAATGTGTGCAAGGTCCCACATTTCTGTGATCAGAAATGAAACCAAAGTCTGACTTCAAAGATTACATGCTTATTGACTACCAGCTGCCATAATATTTTTAATCTAATGTCTGTCGATGATTGTTCAGTGTTCTGGGGCATAAGACAGGATTGGATGAATGAGCTCTTAATACTAAAACCTAAGACGGTGAGTGGAGGGATTTTGTTTCTTGTTTTCAAAGCTTAAACAAGTAAATGGTATACAGCAGGCACTCACAAAAAATACTTGTTAACTGATACTTTTTGCTATCAAATTAAGGCTGATGGGGCAAAAGCTTTGCTTATTAATAAACTCTCTTTATAAAACTTGGGATGTTTTACAAACAAGACTCATCCATATAATGCCTACAAGAGGCATGCTAATAGACTACAGATGAAGGGATGGCAAAAGGTATTCCATGCAAATCGAAACCAAAGAAAGCTGGGGTAGCTACACTTAATATCAGACAAAACAGAATTTAAAATAATTGTGATAAGAAACAAAAAAGCAAGTTATATAATGAAAAAGCGTTCAATCCAACAAGATATAATATGTAAACATTTACACACCCAACATAGAAGGACTTAAATAGACACATCAAATATTAACAGACCTAGAGGAAGAAAAAGACAGCAATACAATAATAGCAGAAGATTTTAATACCCCTCTTACATCAATGGATAGAACATTCAGACAGAAAATAAATCAGGAAACATCAGCCTTAAACGACATATTAGAACAGATGGACTCAACAGATATTTATAGAACATTCCATCCAAAAGCAACAGAATAACACATCTTCCCAAGTGCACATGGAGTATTTGCCAAGATATACCATTTGTTAGGACAAAGGAAGTCTTAATTTAAGAGGACAATCGTATCAAGCATCTTTTCTGACCACAACGGTATGAAACTAGACATTAATTACAAGGGAAAAACCTAGAAAATTCATAAATATGTGGAGAACTAACAACATGCTACTAAATAATCAACAGGTCAAAGAAGAAATCAAAAGAGAAATTTAAAAAATATACTGAGACAAAGGAAAATGAAAATGTAATATAACAAGATCTATGGGATACAGCAAAAGTAGTTCTCAGCTGGAAGTTTACAGCGATAAATGCCTACCTAGCTCAAGAACAAGAAAAGTATTAACTAAACAAGCTAACTTTACACCTCAGGAAAATAGAAGGGCACCTGAGTGGCTCAGTCACTCAAGCATCTGACTCTTCATTTCAGCTCAGGTCAGGATCCCAGGACCCTAGGATCCAGATCTGCCTCAGCCAACCTGCACAACCAGGAGTCTGCTTCTCTCCCTCCCTCTTCTCCCTCGCCCTCCCTCCCTCCCACCCACAGCTCCTCTCTCTTTCTCTCTCTCTCTCTCAAATAAATAAATCTTAAAAAAAAATTTTGGAGACACAAATAAATGGAAAGATATCCTGTGCTCATGGATTGGAAGAATTAATGTTGTTAAAATATTGTCCACACTGCTCAAAGCAATCTACAGATTCAAAGCAATCCCTATCAAAATTCTAAAGATATTCTTCACAGAAATAGAAAAAACCCAAATAGCCAAAGCAAATTCTGAGAAAGAACAAAGCTGGAGACATCATGCTCTCTGGTTTCAAACTATAGTACAAAGCTTTAGTAATTTTAAAAGTATAGCACTAGCATGAAAAGAGACACATAAATTAATGGAACATAATAGAGAGCACAAAGATAAACCCAAGCATATATGGTCAATTAATTTGTGACAAAGGAGGCTCAAGAATACACAGTGGTGAAAGGACATTATCTTCAATAAATAATATTGGGAAAACTGAACAGCCACATGCAAAAGAAGAAAGCTTGATCACTATCTTATATGATACATAAAAATTTATTCAAAATGGATTAACAACTTGAAAGTAAGACCTGAAACCATAAAACTCCTAGGTGGGGAGAGTGAATATAAATCACTGAATACAAAATACATTTCTGGCTGAAAGGAAAAACTTATTGTAGGCTATAGTGATAAAAGGAATGCTTTATAGAGAGCGTAAGCTTTCAGCTCAGTTTTGAAGACTAAACTAACTGAAACTGAGATGAAAATGTGTCTTCTTTATATATTCCAGAAATATACACCTAACAAAGAATCAATGGTTAATAAATATTAAGCTGAACCAAGTAGAGATGGAAAAAGTCAGTATCTGGCATAAGAGAGCATTTAACTGCCTTAAAGTGGACAGCTCCTCTAAGGAAGTATGGCAGATAAAGCTGAGAAAAAGAGATGAAGAAGTCAATAATTTTTTCCAAATTGTGGGTTTTCAGAGGTTTTCGAAGTATTCTCATATACTTTATCTTATGGAAAATATGTTAAATCATTTAAACTTTTCCTGTATGCAATGGGGACTCACTGAATTTTTTTCAGTAAAGGATATAAAAGTATTAATTAAAAAATACTCATCTGGTGGTGGCTGAATACAATAATCCAGGTATAAGGTTTTAAGTGCTGGAACTAAGGTGGTAACTAGTAGGATTAAGCTGATCCCTAAAGAATGAATCAGTAGGTCCTAATGTTTTTCTTCACAATTATGGAAGATCAAAGACAACTATGAAAATCAAGAGTACAGATGACAAGGAGAATGCTGATATCATGTTACTGATCAGACTTGATATATTCCAAGTCCAAAGGTATTATCAAATGGGGATAGAGGATTATTTAAATAAGAATGTTCAATAAGTGGCTAAAAATCCAAGAACAGAATCTAAGGGAGTTCGTGATTAGAGATACAGTTTTTATATTAGCTCAATGGTGATATCCAAAAATTTAATTCAGAGCACTTCTTAAACTTACTCAGCCTGCACAATTTCCTGATGCTTTATTGTCTATAGGAAAATGGCAGAGAAAATCATTACTTATCTGACTCTGAGTCTGAAATAAAACTCTGGATTATTTAGAATATTTCTAATAATCAATTAAGGAACACAATGTTGGAATCCGTTTACAATGGTGAACTCTCAGGTGATGAAATAGGGTGAGCTACCATCCAGACATTCAAAGTGAGTATGCATGAGTAAAAGAAAGCTGGGATTCAGTTTATGATTCTAAAACTAAACATGTAAATGCTAGTTAAAAGCAAATTTTCTAATAAATGTGGTTTATCCTTAAAAAGGAATTAACTGCACTGCAGATTTTAACAAGACAAGAATAAAAGAAAAATCAGAACATAGCATATGTCATTAGGGAGGATATTAAGAATGAAATAATATAGCCTCTAAACTCGTATAGAATTAAGAGAATGATTTAAAAAGGAAAATGTACAAAGAAAAAAAAACTAGTAGTAAAAAAATATAAAAACATCCCAAAATAAAACGAATAAAAAGAGGCTGGATGGCTTAGTCAGTTAAGTGTCTGCCTTTGGCTCAGGTCACAATCCCAGAGTCCTGGGATTGAGGCTCAAATTGGTCTCCTTGTTCAGGGGGGAGGCTGTTCCTCCCTCTGCTTGCCCCTCTCTCTCACTCTCTCTCTGGCAAATAAATAAATAAAATCTTTTCTTTTTTTAAAAGATTTTATTTATTTGACAGAGAGAAACACAGCCAGAGAGGGAACACAGCAGCAGGAGGGAGAGAGGGAGAAGCAGGCTTTCTGCCTAGCGGGCAGCCCGATACGGGGCTTGATCCAGGGACTCCAGGATCATGACCTGAGCTGAAAGCAGAGGCTTAACCACTGAGCCACCTAGGCGCCCCTAAATAAATAAAATCTTAAAAAAAAATACAAAGAATAAAAATAATCTCAAAACAAATACAGATTAAAAGGTAAACAAAGAAAGTATAGTCACACTTTTAGTGTAACTAAAAATTTAATTGTTCTAGGGACGTGTGGGTGGCTCAGTCGGTTGAGCTTCTGACTTCAGCTCAGGTAATGATCCCAGGGTCCTGGGACAGAGCTCCATATCCAGCTCCTCACTCAGCAGGAGGTTGTTTCCTCCCTCTACCTTTGCCCCCCCCACTCCTGCACACACATACTCTCAATAAAATCTTTTTTTTTTTTAAGATTTTATTTATTTGACAGAGAGAAACACAGCCAGAGAGGGAACACAAGCAGCAGGAGTGAGAGAAAGAGAAGCAGGATTCCCGCCGAGTAGGCAGCTAGATGCGGGGCTCGATCCCAGAACTCTGGGATCTGAGCTGAAGGCAGAGGCTTAACCACTGAGCCACCCAGGCGCCCCCCCCCAAATAAATAAAATCTTAAAAAAATTAATTGATAAGTTTACCGTAATGTAAAAAATCACATAAAAACTATAAAGAAAAAATACTGATAAATATCAATTCAGTTTAAATTTAACCTATTTTTTTTCAAAATATAACATATAATATTAGAACAACAATCATGCACTACTCCATCCTATAAACTATTTTCTTATTTCTAGTTTTTGAATGTAATTTTTATAGCTAGAGTCATAAAATATACACTTTTATGTTCTCTCCTTTTTAAAATGAAAGTCTACCAATGGAAGGAATATCAAGTATTCTGCAGACATTAACCTCTCTCAAAAGTAACTATGAGGAAAAGATAGACCAAATAACTCATTCAAGGATACAAAACCGGTATACTTGTTCTTCCAACCCTAATCTGTCTGATTCCATATTCTATGCAATTTTCATTATACCTAGCAGCAACATTACTATTTGGAATTAAATTAAGTTCTAGTAGGTCAAGAAAGTAAATAAGTCCAGGATGGCATGAGGATATTATCTTCTGGGTGCCTGGGTGGCTCAGTGAGTTAAAGCCTCTGCGTTCGGCTCAGGTCATGATTTCAGGGTCCTGGGATGGAGGCCCGCATCTGGCTCTCTGCACGGCAGGGAGCCTGCTTCCTCCTCTCTCTCTGCTAGTGATCTCTCTGTCAAATAAATAAATAAAATATTTTTTTAGAAGAATATCATATTCTACATGCTAGACCCAAGCTGTCCAATACAATAGCCATTACCCAAATGTGACTACTTAAATTAATAAAATAAAAAATTTCACTTCCTCACTTGCACTAGTCACATTTCAAGTGCTCAAAAGTCACATCTGGCTAGTGCTACCTACTGAAAAAGTGCCAACAGAGAACATTTCCACCATCACAGAAAGTTCTACTGGACAGCACTATGCTGTCCACAAACACTTTGTGTCTGTGGAAATTGATTAAGGTATGAGTTATTAGCAAATCTCTACTGAGAATTCCTATTACTCTAGCCCAAGTAGATAACATTTGCTAAGTCATTAGCCTTCCTCATGTTTACTGGTACCTTCATCCATACTCTGCTTTTTAATTTTCTCAGTAGCACTCATCATTATTTGAGACCATCATGTCTACTTACTACCTGTACCCCAAGGAAGCCCAGACTCCCTAAGAGCCGGAGGGAGTATTACCCATCCAGTTCACTACTGAATCTACTACAACAATACTTGGTACAAAGTGAATGTTCAAATGAATATTTGTTGAACTAATGTTTGTGACTTCTGGAGCATGTGGGAACTGGTCTCCAAAGATAGATTCCAACAATTAATGTCACCCCTCCCTGTAACATGCATGTCACTCCTCACATTAAGTGTAGCTTCTTTTCCCTCTGCAACAGTCTGAGCTGTCCCTGTGATTGCTCTGACCAGCAAACTATGGCAGAAGAGGCTTTCTGGAATCCTTGAGCCTGGGCCTTAGGAGAACTAGAAGTGTCTGCCTCTTTCTTTATGGAATGCTGGCTCTTGGAACTTTCCCTTCTGAAACCCAGCTACCCTAAGGTGAACAGCCATGTAGGGAAAAGAACGAAGTCATTCCAGTTATCAGCTCTAGCTGAGCTCTTAGCCAATGTCATCACTGGCCATGTAGGTAAGCCCTCTGGGCTTCTGGCTCAATCAGGCTCCTAGATGACAGGGAGGAGAAGCTACCACCTAGCTAACTAGGCCTGGGTAACCCACAACAGTTCTGAAAGATCATTAACTTATTTCAAGTCACTAAGTTTTGGGTAGTTTATTACACAGCAAATAAATAACTAAAGCAGACAGACATAACTGGCTGAAAGGAACTGTCAATAAATTTAATATAGGACATCAAAAATGTATCCTCATAACTGTTTAATCTGAAATATATCAGTTTCTAGAAATTTTACCTGAAACAACTAAAAGATATTTCAGATTTGGTTTGTGTAACCTGTTACCTCTGTGAGATGCTAATACCTCTAGTAAAAATAATACAGAAAAATAGTCTTTCCCATTAAACACATTCACTACTAATAAATTCATAGTACATATGCCCTCCAACACCAGACATATATCATCTTCCCTCAAAAATGTTTTTCAGCCTCATTTCATTTCTACTGATGACCCCCATTCCCCTTGTGGCATAGATTCAAAACGCTGGTCAACTGATTTTTCTCAAAATATGTAACAACTGGTAGGCATTCAAAATTTTATTTTAGCCAATGCCAACATTTATTCCCTTATTCCCAATATCATTGCTACAGACCTACACAAATAGCTGGTTTTTAAATCTTGTCTTAAATTTTACTGCAGCCTCCTAATTAGTTTCTTGTCTAGGTCTTTGTTGGCTCTGATTCAACTATGGTCTCTAAATACTGTTTATAGATTAACCAAATCTAATATCGCAGGTCGAAAGTTGTAAAGTGTATTGCCTTATTAGCTAGTTACCAAGTACCTGAGTTTTCTTCCAGCACAGTCCCCGTTTGCCCACTCGTCTTCAAACAGGACTGCATCCCTTCTTTAAATTTGCTTCCAGCTTTTATTTCTTTGCTCATATTGCTCATTCCTCTTGCAATATAATTCTCAAACATCTATTTATTTATTCATTCTTAAGATTTTGTTTATGTGTCAGAGAGAGAGAGAGCACACACAAGTAGGGGAAGCAGCAGAGGGAGAAGCAGGCTCTTTGCTGAGCAAGGGGCCAATGTGGGATTCAATCACAGGATCATGACCTGAGTCGAAGGCAGCCGCTTAACTGACTGAGCCATCCAGGCGTCCCTCTAACATCTATTTAAAATTCCCCTCAAATTCTACTTGCTCTATGAAGTCTTTCTTAGTTTACTCAAACTTGCTATGAATATTCATGTCATTTCTTACAGCCTACCACCTAGAACATTCTGCCTTGTATAGGTGGATTTGTCTCCCACCCCCACATCCACTAGACTTAAACTCCTTGAGGGCAGTTCATGTATCCAACACATGTAAATAGAACAGTTAAACATTTACAAACCACTATATAATATATACAAGTTTAAGTTACTAGGTCTCATATATAGGGAAAGGGAAAACGACATAATACATTGTCAATGGAACATCTTACTTTTTATTTATACCATAAAACTGGCAATGAAAGCAATAAAAGTGGCAGCAGTAGGAATAATCATTCATCTATGATGAAGTGTTCTAATTAGACATCTAAAACAATCATAAACTACTTCAAAACAATGATTATAAGTATCCAAACTGTGTAGTTATAGGTAATCTGACAACTCTGGTGCTAGGTAAGACAGCACTATGATTTGTTCAAGGTAACAAGGCCAAATCCTGAAGTCAGACCACCTGATTTTAATCTCAGCTCTCTACCTTTTAACCACATGGCCATGGACATATTACAATATGCTTCAATATTCAGTAAAAATTTACCAAAGAATGCTATGTTCTAGGCACTGGGAATATAAAAAATAAAACAAAGTTCCTGACCTCAAGACCTTACATTCTAGTGTGGAAAGCACGATAATAAAATAAACACAAAAAGTGCAAAAACAACAACAACAACAAAAATGGCACGGTAAGGGATGGAGTGACCAGCAAGGCTATTTAAATAGAACTTGGGAGAGACTTCTTTGAGGTGTGGCATTTGAGCAGAAAGGGAAAAGAATAAAGGAAAAAGGCACACGGATCACTGGAAAAAAGATCATTCTGGACAGAGGGAGAAGCATGTCTGACATGAATGGGAACAACAATGAGGCCCATGTAACAAGGACTGGCATCAACTAGAAGAGTAAGAGATGAAGAACCAGTTTTTCAATGGCCTTGCAGGCCATGGTCTACGTAAGACTTTTTTCTAGTCTTGTGACAGGAATCACTTAAAAAAGACTGAGTGGAGAAAGACATGGTCTAACTTAGATTGCAAATGGCTCATCCAAATTGCTGGATAGGGCATTAAGCTTAAGAAGGAAAGCAAGAAAACCCAAATGGGAGGCTACTGCAAAGTAGTCTAGGCAAGAGCACGGACAGTTGCACTTAGCGGGTAGCAAGGGAAGATGAATTTAGAATATATTTTAGAGGTGGAGAAAACAGTCAGTATGCAGATGGGTAATATGGGCAGTCGTGAACTCTCGCTGGAGCTATGGTCCCAGTTAACCTGACTAAGTCATACATGTTGAGAAATACTTGAAGAGAGAAGGTGTTATAGCTCAAGCCTAAATATTAGTTTTATCTGGTGCATTTTTAAAAGCATATACTGAACACATAAATGACTTACAGCTGGGTAGTGGATTTTTTTCCCTCAACAATACTCTTGAATCATCATTTTTTTTCTAGCAGCACATTTAAAACTACATCATGAACTATGAGTAAAAATGTTCCATTTAGGAGTTCCTGGTGGTAAAACTCATGAAAGTGTATAGGTGTTTCCCACTCTTTCTCCCTCAATGACTAGGTCCTTAAGATTTTCACCCTCAGACCTGTCCACAGTTCCTCTAAGCACTTTATCAATTATAGTTTAGGTTTTTCCTACCCTGGCACTGGTTTTCCACAGATTTCTATTCTGGTGAGTTGTAATTCTCTGTATTCACCTCTGTCTCTCTAATATGAGGGCAGCAATTTGCCATAGCACCTCACTTCTCTGATGGATCCAAGAGTTGTTAATTCTTCAGTTTGGTCAGCTTTTTACTTGTTTTTAGGATGAAGTGATATCTTCCATATTCCAAGCTCCTTATGTCTAGGACTCATTATCATTTCCTTCATAAAGGCTTTAAACATCTTTTGTTAGATTGATTGTAAGGTTTATAAATTTATGTTATAAATGATGCCTTTTATAAAAGTATTTTTCAGCTCTGTCTTTGAATTAGAGGAACAACTGAATGAATCACCATGCTAAAGTCTTATACATGTAAATTATCTTGGGTTTTTTTGTTTCTTTGTTTTTGTTTTTGTTTTGGCTTCTTCTATGTAAACAATCCTATAACCTGTGAATGATTCCATGAAAGGAATAACTAGTTGGCTCAAAATAGCTAGCTCCCCTTTCACCTAACCAAATGTCCACATTCCAACCCCAGAAATCTGTGAACATGTTATCTTATATGACAAAACAGACTTTGTAGATTTGACTAAAGTAAGGAACTTGAGGTTGGGAGATTTTTCCTGATTTATCCAGGTAGGTCCAACATAATGAAGGTCTTTATAAGGAAGCAAAAGGTTCAGAGTCTCAGAAAGAGTTTTGGTGATGGTAACGGAACAAAAAGTGATGATGTGATGAGGGAAGCAAAGGTTGGAATGTTGTACTTCAAAGAAAGAAGTAGAGGCCACAAGCCAAGGAATGCAGACAGCCTCTATAAGCTAGAAAAAAATAGGAATAAAATCTTTCCTAGAGCTTCTAGAAGGAACACAGCCTGGCCAACACTTTGATTTTAGCCCTACAAAACTAATTTTGGACTTTCAACCTTCAGAACTGAGATAATAAATCTGTGTTGTTTTAAACACTGCCCATCCTAAAAGAGGTTCAATTTTTATAAAAAGCCTATAATCAGCATAATTCAGTTTTGGGACATCTTGCTGAAATAAACATATGATTTAGTGTAAGTGAATAGATAAAATGATTTATGAGAGATTCAAAGTGCACTAACTCAACTCTGAACAAAGCCAGATAAGGGGGTTGATTAATCTGGTTTCTCCCTACCTCCTAGGAATCCTCAAAAGCAATAGCGGCTGGAAACAGTTGACAGAGAGCAGCCAATGGGCATCTCTCTGCCATTGTACTCCCGTTATTTCTTATCTCAGCCCTTTCTTCTATTTTGTTTGCGCCTGGGAAACTCCTAACCTAAAGTGCTCTAGTTTTCATATTCCTCTTCTGGGAAGTGTGTTATTAAGTTGTTCGTCTAAAAATAAGTTATTACCTGAAACAGGACTGAAACACTTAGAACAAAGAGGCCTAAAATGTACTTTAAAATTCAAACTCTTTTTTTTCTGGCATAAACTAGCCATTGAAAGGCTGAAGAGGTATACTCTTCCTTCTTCAAAATAACTTTTTTAAAGGCTAAGAAAATGTCTGCAGTGCTATCTTTGTAAATTTTAACAATTTCTTCTACTTATCACATTCTAAGATACCGTGTACCTAACTTTGAATAAATGGTTACCAAGAACAAGGATTGCCCGGTACTCTTTGGGCTGGAGTGGGTGGAGGAAGTCCAACTACAATGGCAGCAGCTACTGTGGCAGGTGCAAGGTGGAAGGAGCAATGCAGGGTGGCGGGATAAAAGTCAAAGACTCGCAGACACAGGCCTTGGACTGGTGGGATTGCTGGGGAGGGCTCACGGTAGCACAGTCCCCCGGCGGCCGGCGGCAGGGGGCGGGACAGGCGCTACTGCCCGCCCCTTGCCCAGCAGACGCTGATTGAGGGCGGGGCGGCCATTCACTCACCTGGTTGGTGACCTGAAATGAAGGCAGAAAACACAGTTTAGGAAAACATCTCTCTAGCTCCAGAGTCCCGCTGCTGCGGGTCCTCTCAGGCCACGACTTACCTCGGACTTAGCATCCAGTCGCAGCTCGCTGCTTTCCTCCATAGTAGCATCTAGGGCTCGGACCACCGATTGATCAGGTGGCCTGTCCCCTGGCCTCCAACACTTCCGCTTCCTCCTCCCGCCCTTCGCGGCCTGGCGCACGCAGCAGAAGTGGGGGGAGCAGAAACAAACATATTCGTGTAACTCCCCCTTAGTGTCAATTAAACATCAGTTTCAAGGAGGTATTCAGCAATAAGGGCATATATTTGGGAGAAAGGTCCGAAGCTTTTGGAGATACCTTGTGAAGGGAGGGGTAGATTAACCAGGCTGCCTTCTTCCCCTTCTGGCCTGTAGACATGAACTCTTCCTGTATGCCCCTCTCCCCGCCTGCGCTTAGTGCGCGCGCGCGCAAACTGGCGGCCGCGGGAGGAGTTGATCCCTACCAAGTTCCAAAACAGCTGGAGCACCACCCCTCATTCGCCGTAGAAGTCGTTGGGCTGAGAAATGCTGTTGGAAACTATAGTTATATGATTAGCTTTTGTCCCTCGCGTTTACTTCACTGGCCTATCTGCAGGTGGGGTGGGGATGCTTTTCTTTATCGCGCGGCCGCTGACAAGCTCCACCTCTCAAGCTGATTACGGAGTAACTTCTCATCTGGTTTTTTCCCCTTACACATCTCACGTCCCTTCTGCACAGTGTCTAAAGCGATATTTTTGTTGCCAACTTTTTGTTTTGAAAAACTTGAAACATTCTGGAGAAAAGTTGCAAAAGTAGTTTAATGAACATCCGTGTACCCTTCATCTAGATTCATCAACTTAACATTTTATCCTTTTGCTTTACCTCTAGCTACATAAGCGGTAATAACGGCACTTCATCTCTAAATACTTGAGCATATAGTGCCTAAAACCAAGAACATTTCCTAAATTATCACAATACTACTACCACACTCAGAGATTTAACATTGACAAAATACTGTGATCTAACACGTGGGCCAAATTCAAATTTTCCAGTGGTCTCAGTTCTCTTTTAAACTGTTCTCTGTCTTACCGACTGCCAGAATCTAATCAAGAACTACCCCTTGAATTTAGTTATCATTTCTGCTCAATCTCTTTCAATCTAGAACCATACTGGCGAAGTGTCTTGGGACTGCATTGGTTCTTCACTGGAGGCTCTGGGGGACAATCTGGTTTCTACTTGTTGCCAGAACTCAATTCTCTGTAGGTCCCACTTCCTTGCTGGCTTTTGGTTGTGGAGTTCTCTGTGTCTAGAGGATATGAGCATTCCTTGGTTTGTGGCCCTCTTCATCTTCAGCCATTAATAACAAGTTACATTCTCCTCAAGCTTTGAATCACTCTGACCTCCCCTTCTGCAACATCTCTCCTTTGCTGTCTTCTTTCACCAATCTTTGACTCCAGCTGGAAAATGTTCTGTTTTTAAGGTCTCAGGTCATTATATTGAGCATACTCATAATCCAGGATAATCTCTACCTCTTAAAGTCCATAATCTTAATTATATCTGCAAAATCATTTCAGGATAAGTACCCAGATAAGTACTTAATTGAAGAATCTATGGTTGAGACTCTTTCCACACACTGCAAATAACCTCATAGGATTGTTGGAGAATTACATTGCTTAATACATGTAAAACCCCCAGAATCATGCCTGGCATGTGACACTGAGAATCTGTGCCAAAAAGCTACTGACTCAAGCTTATTGGACACAATTAAAAGTACTAACTAGCATGGGAACATAGTCCCTGAATTAATCCAGTGATTTCTTTCCTATGAAAGTAAGTCTGGAAAGACAGAACACTATGATGCATTCCACTGGGATGTTAATTCCATTTGTCAGGGAGTATTTCTCTGAAGCTCTTGGTTGCTATCAGATTATACTCTGGGTGGGATTATGCTTCATGGAGAGCTGCATACACGTGCCCCTTAATTACATAAAAATGTTTCCAAAAGGTGAAAAGATGACATATATTAAAAAGTTATTTTTTTATTTTTCTGTATTTCTTCTGCATTCCTTTTATATATTTTTTAAGATTTTAGAAATATATTTATTTGGCAGAGAGTGAGAGAGCATACACAAGCAGGGGGAATGGGAGAGGGAGAAGCAGGCTCCTTGCTGAGCAGGGAGCCCAATGCGGGGCTCCATCACAGGACCCTCAGCTCATGACCTGAGCAAAAATCAGATGCTTAACAGAGTGAGCACCAAGGCTCCCCTTTCATGAATTCCTTTTAAAACTGTTAAAACTGTTTTTTTTTTCTTTAGACATTACTCCCCTTTCAAAAATCTATTGAAAAATTTGGGAGAGGCATCTGGGTGGCTCTCTCAGTCATTAAGTATCTGCCTTTGGCTCAGGTCATAATCCCAGTGTCCTGGGATCGAGACCCACAATGGGCTCCCTACTCAGCAGAAAGGGTGCTACTCCCTCTCCCACTCCCCCCTGCTTATGTTCCTTCTCTTACTGTGTCTCTCTCTGTCAAATAAATAAATCTTTAAGAAAAAAAAAAAGAGAAAAATTAGGGGAGAGTAAAATGTCAGCAGTGTTTAGACCAATGTCTGCCAATTGTTAACCCTGTTCTTGTGCTCCTGACACTTCACGAGCACATATGATCAACTGTTTATTTTTAAGATCTTCATCTTATTCAAGATCAGAACTTATGCAAGCTTCAGACTTGGAAAACACAGATTTTATGAATAGAGTCAAAAATGCTAAAGTTTAAGATGTATACGCTTCTGTTTTATTTATATGTATTTTGTGATTACATGAAAGTAGGAAGTTGCTCTTCTATCTCAATTATTTTTTTAAGATTTTATTTATTTTATTTTAGAGAGAGCACACATGTGCACATGTGCATGGGGGGCACTCTGAGGATGAGGGAAAAGGATAGGGGGAAGAATCTGCAGCACACAGAGCCCCACACTGAGCTCGATCTCACAAGCCTGGATCATGACCTAAGCCAAAACCAAGAGTCAGAAGGTTGACAGACAGAGCCACCCCAGCACCCCTTCCATCTTAATTCTTTTTTTTTTTTAAGATTTTATTTATTTATTTATTTAGATTATTTATTTATTTATTTATTTATTTATTTATTTATTTGACAGAGAGAGATCACAAGTAGGCAGAGAGGCAGGAAGAGAGAGAGGAGGAAGCAGGCTCCATGCTGAGCAGAGAGCCCGATGTGGGCCTCAATCCCAGGACCCTGAGATCATGACCTTAGCTGAAGGCAGAGGCTTTAACCCACTGAGCCACCCAGGCGCCCTTCCATCTCAATTCTTAAAGACTCTGATTTGCCTATTTGGGTCATATGCCCACTGCTTGGACCCATACTGAGTCGAAGGTGATACATTAAATTTTTTTCCCTCTGCCCCCTCCTATTGTGGCCATGAGAAGTAGAATTGTGTAACTGGAAGTCAGTAGCAAGAAAAGGGTTAAGAACACATACCCTATAGGGGACAGAGGTGAGGATGATGCAACAAAACTTAGGTGAAAAAGTACTGAAGGAACAAAAACAATAGATGTGCACTAAATACATTTACTAACACTGTACTATACTAATCGGTGGATATGGTAGGTAAAATAATGGTCCCCCAAAGATATGTTAAAAGATAAACTAAGGCCTGTTAAAAATTTCTGGAGTTTATTTGAACAACAAAAGAAATCGATTCGTATCAGGCAGTGCCAAACCAGAAATGGTCAGGAACACTCCCCTGACAGGAACTCAAGAGATTTCATAGAAGAATGGGAGAAGCAAAGTAAGGAACATATTGATTGGCTATGGCTTAAAGCCCAGTTGGCTACATGTGATTTGATTGTCCTTAGTGTTTTGACCTTGTAAAGTTGAGGCATTTACAGACGTCGATTTTGGTTTGCTTCACAGAGGCCACCGAGGCATTAGAGCCATCCCAGTCAGATGGCCACCCTGTTTAATTAATTTAACAGATAGTCACTTCCCAAACCCAAGAACTTATGAATATAGTATGTTACATAGCAAGGAAGGATTCAATTTACACTTGAAATTAGAGGAGGAAGTAGTTTGCTAATCCCCGAATCTTAAAATAAGATGTTCCTGGGTTACTGAGGTGAGCCCGATGTCATCACAAGGGTCCTAATATTTGGAAGATGGTGACAAAGGATTTTGAATCACAAAGAAAGTGTCAGTGGTAGAGGATAAGAGCCAAGGAAGACAGGCAGCTTCCAGAAGCTGGAAAAGGAAAGGACATGGATTCTCCCATCCAAGAGCACAACCCAGCTGACACCATGATTTTAGCCCAGTAAGACCCATTTTGGATTTCTGACCTTCAGACTATAAGATAACAAATTTATGTCGTCTTAAGACACAAAGTTTGTGGTAGTTTGTTCCAGCAGCAGAAGGAAACTAGGACAGTGCTGGAGGCTTTAGAGTCACATAGGTCTGAATCTAAATCTGTCTTCCACCACTCAGCTGTGTGACTTCAGTAAGGGTGGCCTTCCTGGACAGCTTTTTTTTTTTTTTTAAGATTTTATTTATTTGACAGAGACACAGCGAGAGAGGGAATACAAACAGGGGAAGTGGGAGAGGGAGAAGCAGGCTCCCCACTGACCAGGGAGCCTGATTTGGGGCTTGATCCCAGGACCCTGGGATCATGACTTGAGCCGAAGGCAGACACTTAATGACTGAGCCACCCAGGCACCCCTGAACAACAGCTTTCTAATCTGAAAAAAGATAAGGCTATTCATATTTGACTTAGAAGGTTTTTACTAACTGGTAATTGAAATCACATATGTAAAGCACATAGCAAAGTTCTTGAATATGGTAAGTACTCAATAAATACTTGTTCCTATTATAACCATCATGATATTCAATCCTCAAAAGAAGACCCTAAGTGATCTCTATCATACACTGTCTCCATTTTAAAGATGAGAAAACTAAAGTTCAAGGGTGCCTACGTGGCTCAGTGGATTGAGCAACTGACTCTTCATTTTGGCTCAGGTCATGATCTCAGGGTCATGAGACAGAGACCCAGATTGGGCTCTGTATTCAGAGGGGAGTCTGCTTGGGATTCTCCCTCTCCCTTCACCCCTCCCTTCTCCCCCCCCCCCACTATTTCTCCCTCTCTCTCTCAAACGAATAAGTAAAATTTAAACAAAAGAAAATTGAAGTTCAAGAATGTTCAGTAAAATCACCAACCTATTAGGGAAAACTTCAAACTCTGGTTTTAATTTACAGTCTGCAGTGTAATTTCAGAGAACTTCAGAAGGATTCAGAACTCCCAGAGTACGTGCTGAAATCCTGATCTCAGCTGGCTTGTGCTAAACCGAAGGTTCTACTTGTACTCCAGGCTATTCAAGAACATGAGTGGTTTTGTGTGTGTGTTTGTGTGTTTTGGTGCAGGGGTGGGGGGTGTGGGAGATAGTAGTAGTAATGCATGGGCAACATAAGCAAAGAGGCAGAACTGGGAATAAGCCATGATCGCTGATCCTAGACCCATAGTAAGTTTTAGAGCTTAAAGCCGATTATACAGATTCTTAGCCTTTGGGCCAAACCTGGCCTACCCACATATTTAAAACCAAACAAAAAAAAACCAAGATGAATTATGTCAAAAACTGAGTCAGAGTGCATTTAGATGGGTTTTACATGTTACAGTTTGTCACCATCCCCACATTCTTCGTTTCATTTTGCCTGGACAATTTGCACATTTATCTGAAACCTGCAAGAAAGAGGTTTCAACTTTTGGCTTAAGGGACCTTGTAGAGTCTTTTATTTAAAACAAGACCTAAGTAGGTTAGGTACCTGGCTTATAGAAACATGGCTAGATTATGGTAGTCATGACTTCTGATCAAGGAGGAAGAATTATTAAGCCTTCGCACAGGCAGATGAGGCCAAATTATGTAAGGTTTGGATTTGTTATTTTAAAAATATATTTACTTATTTCAGAGAGAGAGCGTGCACACAGGGAGGGGAGCAACAGGAGAGGTAGAAGCAGACTCCCCACTGAGCATCCCAGGAAGCTAGGATCACTGTCTGAGCTGAAGGCCGCTGCCTAAGGGACTTCACCCAGCACCCTGGATATGTTCTTAAGTATTGCAAAAAGCCTGTGTTTTGGGATGGTCATTTGGCAATGCAATGCAGTCTCAAGGCAGATGATGACAGGGTACATACACATACAGTAGGCAGACAGCTAGACATATTCCTATTAAGATAAATAGTATAAGACAGTGAGTACTCACAGTAGTGCACCCTGAATGAGTTACAGGTGTATAGAGAAATAGATCCCCATAATTCTAGGGAAAACTGAGTGGGCCTGAGCCTGGAAGATCCCTGAGCTGGTTGACACTGTGATGACAACCTTATTGGATTTTCAGGTGTTATACAAATACTGCATAACAATAACTACCATTGTTAGATTCTCATTTGTTTTTTCACATTTAACATCTCAGCAATTGCCCTGCACATTGTTTCGGATGGCTTCTTACAGTGACAGGTAGCCAGATGGTAGTTGTGACTCAGTTGTTTTCTACAAGTGCAAGCCCAAACTTGGTCATAGCTGATCAATCCTTCTATTGAGTTATGGGTATTGCTGGCTGTATACTTATTATGTTTAACTGCCACTTCAGATGTCTTTAAAAAGATTATGCTTTATTTGGCATAAAGTTACTAAGTATGGAAATAGAACAACTATTTGGCAAAAAGTTCCTAGGTATGGAAATAGAACAGTGGGTGTAAACTTGTTATCAGTAGGGTAAATACGTTTTATTGGAGTAATGACCAAAAATCTATGTTTTCTCACAAAAAATAACTTATAGTTTCTTTAAAAAGTAGATCTTGAGTAGATGAAACAAAAAGGTAGCTTATTCCAGTTTAAGTTTAGATAAATTACCAAATCCCTCAGAATATAAGAAAAAAATTTATGCGGATGAGAGAGAGCAGGTTTTGAGACAAAAGTACTTTTGTTAAGACATCAAACACCACTTTGTCTGAAACATCCTGCTGTTTTTGAACAGAAGCTGAGTTTCCATCAGGGCCTGAGAAAATGATACCATGAGTTTAGTCAAGTAGGAAATGGTGACAAACCTTGATATTCTTACAACCACAAATCAATCTGTTGGTATTAAAGGCTATAAAAAGGCATGGATTATGTTGTTTATCTATATGTATTATGTGAGAGAAAGGTCGGGAAGAACTGTAATAGATAATATATGCTACAGGAGCTTTAAGAAAGAACTTTAGGTTGGATCCAAGATGAAAAGATGTGAAGTTAAAGCCAATAACAACTTGAATAACGTCCAAACTCATTCATCATCAATGAAAGTAAAATGAAATATCCTGACATCCACTAAATTCTAGGATTTTTCTCCCTTATAGGCTCCTCACTTACCTCCTTTTTTAAAAAAAAATCCCCTCCTTTTCATCCTCTCTCTCTCCTTCCTTTCCCGCCTTCTCAAACTGTCCTCACGCTCTTCTCTCATGAAGAGAAGTGTAAGAACGATTTTCTGTTGCTTGTACTCCTGCTGAATCAGATGTCCTTAGGGCTCAGTCTCCAAACTAAGTGGTTTGTCAGTGGTGTGAAATTTTCTAAAAAAACAGTTCAGAAGAATTCTGGCACATGCTGTTGCAACAATACTTTTTAGCTTCCTCCAATCCCCAGCTTATCTTCTGAGAACCCGTCCCTGGCTCGTCAACATCTTCACTGTTCCTGCCTCCTTCCTGTTTTGAAAAGAACTCTAGATCTGCTGCAGGAAATCTGGGTTGAAGTCCCATTCTGCCACTTGTGCAACCTTGGGAGACAACTTACACTCTCCAAGCCATAGCTACTGTGTTTATGTCACTATGGTGACATCCCTAACTCACCTACCCACTTGACAGACCATGGTGAGGATCCAACAAATATGTGAGAAATGCTGAAGTTTCAATTAAGAGTAAAGCTTGAATCAAGTCTGAATACATATTACCACTTCACTGCTAACATAACATCTCACATAGTTAACATAGTCCAAACATCATTAGTAAATTAAAGTTGCATAACCATACACATTTTTTAAAATTTCTGGAGGTAAAACTTCACATTTTTATTTGGCTTTGAGAATTTGGGGCAAGTGTATCAATTACCTGGCTATTCCTTTTAATTTGACTATTCAAAGTTTTGCCAGGTATAGCTATTAGCTGTTGCTATGTAAAAGCAAACTAATGACCCCCTCCTCAACAGGCATAAATTCCCAATATCCTACTACAAGCAAACATTTATTTAGCTTACAATTCTCAGGGGTTAGCAATGTGTTGGCTAGGCTGGGCTGAGCTCAGGTGAGGTGATGCTGCTGTGCTCCAGGTATCTTTTTCTGTGTTTCTGGAACCAGCAGTTTAGCCCAAACACATTCTTCTCAAGGCGATGGTAGACGTGCAAGACAGCAAGCAGAAACACAAGTTTGCTAAGGTCTATGCTTGGAACAGGCACACCATTATTTCTGCCTACTTTATCGACCAGAACAAGTTACATGGCTGAACTCAGTGCCAAGGAGTAGGGAAATCTACAGTTGATTCTCATTATTTGTGGTTGTTATGGTCTATAAAGTCATCATGAATACTGCATTACTAAATAAAGAACCATTGCTGCCAGGGTAAACATAGGTTCGGTTCCTGTGAGCCTCTGATCACATTTTTATCAACTGATCAATACATAACCTTGTTTAATACGTTTCTGTTTAGAGACACCTCACTTAGTATATATTGTTGAATCATTAACATTAAACTTCTGATCAATAATATCATAACTCATGCTTGAAGGAACTTATTCGACACATGCATTTTCTGTGTAAGGTACATCACAGCCTTCTTGTGTTTGGGAACCCTGGATGAACGTCTGCACAATGCTTGGGGCTATATGTACTCTGAAATCATCAACAAAAAGTGCAAAAATGCAAAAAAAATGTGGCAATAAAAAATTGAAAAAAGTAATTTTTAGTACAAGACCGGAAACAAGAAGGAAGAATATTGCCTGCTCAACCTCAGCTGGGAACTCAAGTTTTTTGCCACTGTGCATGTCTGCAAATGACTGCAAACGTGACGTGAGTATTAATTTGGGGGTTACAAATCATGTTAACAAGTAGACAAATTCAAAATGCAGAATCATGAAAAATGAGGATCAATGCTGCTTTGCCCCTTAATGGGAAAAAAATTTCAACATTATATGGCAAAAGAGGAGGATTAAAAAAATTAGGGCCAAAAAAAATTGGGGCAAATAATGCAGAATCTGGAGCTCCATCTCAGACTTACTGAATCAAAATCTGCATTTTAGATTCTCCAGATGTTTGTGTGCACATCCAAGTTTGAAAAGTACTGTCTTCAAGAGGAGGATGGGTATCATGCCAGAGTGTGGAAGTTAAACCTTAGAGATTAGGGGCCTGCTACCTAATATTTTTATGAGTCTGGAAGTTTGGGAGCATACTGGGACAACCTCTCTAAGATGAAGAATAACTTATTTCATCTTGTAATTCCTATTAATAGGAAAGAGGCAGAGGATTTGGGCCTCTCTGGCTTTCTGAGAGCAGCATATGCCACACTTGAAAATATAGCTGCAACACATTTATTGGGCAACATGGACGGCTGCCAGTTTGAGTGGGTCCCTGAGCAAGACAGTGCTCTGCAGCAAGTCCATGCTGCTCTGCAAGCTGCTATGTCTCAGCAGATCCGATGGTACTAGAGAGGTCCACGGTCAGTAAGGATGCTATGTGGAGTCTTAGGTAATCCTAAAAAGAGAATTACAGTGCATAACCTCAGGGTTCTGGAGCAAGGCCATTCACTGACAGCCTGCATTTGAAAAGCAGCCCCTGGCACGCTGCTGAAAGCTTGGCCATACAACTCAGTATTATGCAACTACAGCTGCTTATCATAAGCTGGACATTTCTGATTTACCAAGTGATTTTGGTTAAGTATAGTAGCAATCTATCAGATAAATAAGGAGAGAAAGGAGTCAAAGAATTGGAAATTCCTTGGAGGTCAAAGAACCGTGGCCAGAAGGACATGAGTGGGAGAGCTGGAAGTTCTTCAAGAAAGGCAAACTCAGCATAATAAAATTATCTTTTTCTCACTTTTTTAAAATTTCTTTTTTTTTTTTTTAAGATTTTTATTTATTTGTCAGAGAGAGGCAGAGAACCCAAGCAGGCAGGAAGAGCAGGTAGAAAGACAGAGGGAGAAAGAGGCTCTCCACTGAGCAAGGACCCTGCTGCGGGACTCAATTCCAGACCCGGGATCATGACCTGAGTCAAAGGCAGTCCCTTAACTGATTGAGCCACTCAGGCATCCCTCTCCTCCTCACTTCTAAATTCTCCTTTCCTAGAATGCTCTCTACTAGGGGCAAAGTAGCGGAGTAGCAATATGCACTGGACCCCAGGTCAAATCTCTGGAGTTATTATTGACAATTCCTGCTCATCAAAGGAATACCTCCTTAAAGCAGTTCCTCTTTAATCTGTGCCTACCTCTCCATCTCCATGGTTATTGCCTTAATTCTCTTATCATTTCACTGTTACAAATGATGTATTGACAAATTATTTTTCAGCATATCTGATGATTCTATTCGTTCCTAAAGTATTTGGAGCATCTACCATGTATCAGACTACTTGGCAAGGCTTTAGGGAAACAATGTGAAGAATTAAAAAAGACACTCCTGCAGACCTCATGGGATTTACTGTCTGGTGGAGGAGAGGGAGAAAAATCCTGTGTAAAATCCTTCCATGGTTCCCTGTTGTTTTCAGAATGAAGCCTGGATGTCTTGATGTACTTGTCCCTTCTTACCCTTCCAGCATCACCTCTAACCTCAGCCCTCAGTCTTTCTGTCTCTTCCCTTCTTCAGATCATCCTCCTCTCTGCCAAGCTAATGTCTACTATGTCTTTAGGATTCATTCCAGCTGTATACCTTCTGCTGGAAGCCTCTGGACACACCTTCCCCCATTTAGCTGCACGTCTCTGCAGTTCTACGCCTCATGCTACCACTATTACATATGTATCATACTTCATTGTGATTTTTCATTCTGTCCACCTCTTCTACCCTATGGTGAATGCAGAGACTGATTCATAATTGGTGCTTGACATTTTTTTTCAGACGTAACTGAATAGGTATATAGAGGGCAGTTCCCCCCCGCCCCGCGCGCCCGCAACACTAGAAAAGGCCAATATATCACCTCTGCACCGTGATAAATGAGCTTTTGGGACAGGACTCCTGGGCATCCCTGGCCTTCAGTATTCTAGATGTGTGGGTGGCAATCCGGTCTCGCCTCTCAGGCGCCCCTAGCGCCCCCAGATGAAGCTACAGGAATGGGAGGGCGCCGGTGAACATGCGGGCCTAAGCCCGTGCGCCGCGCATGCGTAGCCCGCGAGCGCCTGGCTCGGATAGGAACAGTCCAAGTGAGAGGGGAGCTGGCTGTATATTCAAATTCTTTTTCCTTATGCAGTAGAGATCTGGCCTCTCTTCTCCTCTCCGATTGTATCTTAATTTGTAATACCTGAGTGTAGCTCTGAAGACAGCAAGAAAGGGACTACAGTGTTGTCAAGCTCTGCTTCGTTCTTCAGCCTCCCTCCCGGGGTGGGGGCGGGGGGTTAGACGGTCCAGGTCGAGAAGCGCGGGGGCGGAAGCGGCGCCTGCGACGGCTGCTGCTGTCAGACCTGGAGAGGGGTGAGCCGAACGGCGATGGAGGGTCAGCGCTGGCTGCCGCTGGAGGCCAATCCCGAAGTGAGCGCGGCTCGAATCTCGGCCTGAGGGCGCGGGCAGGGGTCGAGGGATGCGGGCTGCCGCGGCTAATCCAGAACAGTTTGTTTCTATAAATTGTGTCCTCTGTTTCGTTTTCAGGTCACCAACCAGGTGAGTGAGGTGTCGTCGGTCGCTCGGGACCCCGGAGCTCTCCCTGCCCGCCTGCATCTCTACGCTTACTAGGAATCTGGAATTGGATTCAGTGAGGGCCCTTCTTGCTCTGCTTCAGACGGGTGTGCTCCCTTTACGGCCGTGTGCCTCCCACTTGGCTCCTGGAGATGCTCCCAGCTGTCTCAGCCCCTCCTCTGGTCCCATTGCCCAGTCATCCCGTTTCCTGGGGTCTCCTGGTGTGAGGCTTGTGGCATGTTGACGCCTTATTCCCATACCTCTTCCCTCTTCGTTTTGCTAGTACCGATTCCATAATTTCCCAACCTTTGTACCTTCTGGGTGACTAATTTGTCTACACTACCTGACTCCAAGCTTTGTAAACTCGCCCACCCAGTCCTTGTAATTTCATCCACCGCCTGCACTATGAAATCATCTTCCAATCATCTTCTCTTGCCCCATCAAGTCACTTCTCTTCCTTGCCACGCCCCCTTTCTCTTCCAGTCCCTTAAAACTGGAAATCAGTTTTGCTTTGATACATAATAGAAAGCGCAGTAATAGAAACCCACGCCATTCTTTGCCCACCTACAAACACTTAACAGTTTCTCCGGGTTCAAGTTTGGGGAGGGAAAAGGGGACATCTCCCAGCCACTCGATTAAAAGAACAATAAGTGCTACCAGGTATAAACTTTTTATTTGCTCGGTGTATTTTGTCTTAACCTGTTTTTCATTCTCAACAGCTCATTGACTTCTTACTGCCCTCTTTATTATATGATATACTTCTCCTCTGACCCGCCTGATCTTCCTTTTCATCATTCATCATGTACTTAATTGATTTTTGGTTTTCAAAGCTTGTAGAAAATTCCTTATATACCAAAAGTAGATAGAAATGCTTTATCTTAATGTTAATGGCAAATCCTTCATCTTATGCAGTTTATGTTTTTGGAATGACTCCAAACTCCTGTCTCTTTAGTAATCTACAAAACATACAAATTTCACAGCATATATCTGGCATTCCCTGTCCATTATCATGTACATTTTCTTTTGTTTTCCGACTTTGAAATTTGCTGTTCATTTTTTCTTTAAAACATTTTGACCCTTTTGTAAAAAGAAAAAAAAAATGGAGGGCCAAAAAAAAATCAGTATTTGCAATTTCTGATTTAGTGCCATAGGGAAGAGGTATTTTTCTCAGACTTAATCCAAAATGATTTTTACACCTTTTGCAAAAAATCAGTTTACCATATATGTAGACTCAGCTCTTTTCCATTTATCTGTGTGTCTTATCTGTGTGTCTGTTCTTTTCCCAATACTACACAATTTTGATTACTGTAGCTTTGTAGTAAATCTTGAAATCGAATGGTATGGATCCTCCCACTTTGTTCATTTTTGAAATTATTTTAGGTTATTTTAGTTCCTTTGCCTTAGCATATAAATTTTGGAATCAGCATATCAAGTTCTACAGAAAAATCGTGATTCTGATGATGAATGTGTGTCTAAGTATATAGATTTAATTTGGGGAAAATTAACATCTTAAAAACATTGAGTCTTGTAATCTATTGAAGTGGTATATCTCATCATTTACTTGGGTCTAATTTGATTTCATTCAGCAGTGTTTTGTAGTTTTAACGTTTAGGTCTTGCATATATTTGTTAGATTTATACCTAAATATTTAATGATTTTTGGTACTATTATAAATTATACTGTTTTAAAATTTGAATTTCTAATTGTCCATTGTTATGTATAGAAATGCAGTTGATTTATGTATGTTGACTTGTATCCTACTACCTTGCTAAATTCACTTATTCTGGTGGCTTTTCCGTGGATATTTTCGGACCATCATATTGTTTTTTATTTCTTCCTTTTCAATCCGTGTACTTTATATTTCTTTTTGCACTGGTTGGGACCTTCAGTACAAAGTTGAACAGATTGGAGAGAGAGGACATCCTTGTTTTGTACCAGACCTTGGGTGGAAAACATTTGATTTTTCAGCAGAAGGTATATTAATTGTAGGGTTTCAGTAAATACCTTTTCTCAGATAAAGAAGTTTCCTCTTTTTCCTAGTTTGCTGAGAGCTTTTTTTTTTTTAAGATTTTATTTATTTATTTATTTGACAGAGACACAGAAAGGGAACACAAGCAGGGTGAGTGAGAGAGGGAGAAGCAGGCCTCCCGCTGAGCAGGGAGCAGGGCTTGATCCCAAGACTCCAGGATCATGACCTGAGCAGAAGGCAGACACTTAACAACTGAGCCACCCAGGTGCCCCTGTTGAGAGTTTTTATCATGAATCCATATTCAGTCTCAGATGACTTTTCTGCATCCCTTGAGATGATTATTTAAGGAAGAAATAATATAATACCAGTTCTACATAAACACAGAAGAGGAGGGACGCTTACCAATTCATTTTAATGGCCAGCATTACCAGACAAGCCATAATATGAGTAACTACAGACCAGTATCCCTCAAAGGATCTAAAAATCTCCAACAAAATGTTAACAAAGAGAATGTAGCAATGCTTAAAAGAGATGATATTTCAAGACTAAGAGCAGTTTATACAGGTATTGCAAAGCTAGTTCATCACTCAAAAGTCAATCATTATAATTAACCATGTAACAGACTAATGAACAAAACTATTTTTTAGATGATAATGTTATTCGTTAATAAGATACAAACTTATTCAACTGTGATGTGATCCAGCTGCTATTGGATTTTTCCTAGGTAAGCTTAATAAACTATAAAATGCATTCACTAAAAAAAATGCATAAACCTCTTGAGGCAGTTGGGTGGCTCAGGCTTTAAGCATCTTTGTTCCCTGGGATGGAGCCCCACATCTGGCTCCCTGCTGAGCAGGAAGCCTGTTTCTCCCTCTCCCACTCCTGCTTGTGTTCCCTGTCTTGCTGTTTCTCTCAAATAAATGAAATCTTAAAAAAAACACAGAAACCCCAAAAACATACCTTTTCACATTAATTAATAATATTGATTATATAATATAAATAATACCTTTTTAATGCCACGTATCTGAGAAGGAGCTGGTTATTCTTTGGTGATTAAAATATTCATGGTTTTCTGCTTTTCATTTTAGTGGGAAGATAGACAATAAACAAGTAAGCGAACAATTAGCAATTGTTTTAAGTACAATGAAAAAATTAATAGGGTACTGTGATCGAGACCGTCAGGAGAAACAATAGGTTGGATGGTGACAGGAGGCCATTCTGAAGTGAAATCAACAGGGAAAAGATGTTATTTAGTGTATGGTTCTTTATTATTTCTGGCTTGCTTTGGCATGGTTCAGTTTGTTTTAAAGAATATGCTTTTAGGGAAGTGTGATTAGTTTTAACCAAATTTTTCATGGTTGTTTCTTTATTATCTATATATTAGTGATAAAACTGAGGGTAGAAATGAGTAAAAATTTAATAACTGACTTAGAATTTGGAAAATTAATGAATTAAACCACAGATAAACCCCAACAGTATCTATCCCCACACTCTTTTTCCCTATCTTAATGGCATCTTAGTCCCTTTACTTGTTATAATTTGATAGTACCATGTATTATTATTGTACTTTTAGTTTGAGCAAATACTGTTTTATGTTCTAATAATGCCTAGTTTGTAGAAGAATGATCAATCTGTATTTACTATATGGAGATCATTATTAATTGTCAGACATTAACTAGTAACCGTGTGTCTCTGTAAATGTGATAAGCAATTATTTTTCTTATTGATTAATATGCTGTCAGTCCCTTCTAAGGATGTTTTGTCATGTTGTAGGTAGGAGTTACTTGGAATAAAATCAGTTAAGTGATGGAAAAAATTATTCTCATTTAACTACTATTCTCCTATTTCTGCATCTAGCAATTACTACTAATATATGCTTATTAGTAGTAATATCAAGCAAGTACTAAATAAGTATAATTCCTGTTAAAACCTAAATCATTAACAAATTAGTAATACGGCAGAGTCTATTGCTGACATGAGAAGGCCATTAAAGACTGGAGAAAGTGGCTTTAGAACAAATTTAAAAGGAGAGTGAATGATTTTTCTGTTTTCTTAAATTGATAAAATCAGAGTTTTTGTTATTTCTCACCTAAAGAAGGAGAAGGAATTCATTACAAATTTAGGAGCAGAGGGTAACAGTTTTTCAGGTAGAGAAATCAAATTGATGTGCAAAAGCCTGGAGGGAAGAGGTGGTTAAGAGCCTTTAAGATGCAGAGTTCTTTGTAGCTAAAGTTAGAGAACAAAATACTACCAAAAAAAATCAGGCAGAGAAAAATGAGGCTAGAAAAGTAAATAGAATGAGAGCATCCTGGAACTGTGAATGTGGGTTCTGGCAGTGTGAGTTTGAAAAATCATTTAAACTCTCAGCCCCCGTTTCTCACTGGTAAAAGGATATAATAAAAGGTACCTTGCCAGTTGCAGTAAAGGTGAAGTACCTTAAAGCTTACAGCATGGTTTCTGATACATGATACTTTTTAAAAATATTTACAAATAATTTTAAATTTATTTGGTGGAAAATTTTATCACTGGGTCATAGAATAAAAAAGATAAGTGATTTAAGGGTCTTTTATGGGCACATATTCTTTTTTTCTTTTTTTAGAGATTTATTTGAGAGAGAGAGAGAGAGAGTGCATGCAGGAGAGTACTCATAGGAGCAGGGGGAGGAGCAGAGTGAGAGAGACAAGCAGACTCCCTGTTAGCAGGGAGCCGGACACAAGGCTCTATCCCAGGATCCTGAGATCATGATCTGAGCTGAAATCAGACACTTAAGAGACTGAACCACCCAGGTGCCCCTACAGGCACATACTCTACTCATTTTTCTTGACTGGCCAAAATTGTAATGGCATTGTGAAAATTCAGTGAGCTAATCACTGAATGTTTAGAAAAGCCAAAAGACTGGTATTAGAGGATATAAGTCTGTCCTGCTTGATGCAAACTGGATGCTTCTAACTGTGTAGAGATGGGTTTGCAAAAGCATATATAGAATACTCTGTAGGTAGTCTAGAGAGATTTTTTTTGGAATAGTTCTAAGATGGTTATTTTGAGTTTTCTCCCAATTTTGTAAATTTAAAATACATATGTGTGTCAGTTCTGTAGGGTTTTTTTTTTTT
>PITA01014687.1:0-53019 GCA_004023965.1 Spilogale gracilis
CCCACCAGGACGTGCCCCCACCGCCTATGCCCCGCCCCTCGCCCTGCCCCGACCACGCCCCACCGCCTATCGCCCGGCCGAGCCCACGCTGCCCCGCCCACCCCGCCGCGCCCCCGCCGTCCCTCGGCCTGACCCGGTCCTGGCCTCGCCCCCGCCCCCAGACGGCTCGTGGACCTGGCTGCCCAAGCTGTGCAGCCTGCGGGAGCTGGGCCGGCGGCCGCACAGACCCTTCGAGGAGGCGGCCGGCAACATGGTGCACGTGAAGCAGAAACTCTACCACAACGGCCACCCGAGCCCGCGGCATCTCTGAGCCGCGCGCAGGACTCGCGGGGCCCTCGGCCAACGCGCCCACGCACACGGGACTGGACGGCCGCCCCGGGCCAGGGCGCCCGCGGCCGCCGGGCGTGTCCAGCGGAAGGTGCTGTCTCCTCTTCTTTTTATAAAGGGGGTTGGGGCGGGTCAGGCCGCCGGCCTGTGCGGGGAAGACCCCGGCCTCCCGGGCCAGACGGGGCGTCCAGAGCGCGGGGCCGGGGGCGGCGGGGGGCGCGGGCACCTGCGCTGGCGGCCGGGACCACCTGCTCGCTCCCGCCACACCCGGGCGGGAACCGTGTGTGTTCCTTACGCCCACATGTGGGCCGCTTCTGGCGGAGGGAAGCAAGGCCGGGAAAGGGGCTTGGCAGGGAATGGGCGGACCCCGGCCGCGCCCACGTCTGCACGCGGGAGCATGTGCGTGGGGCGTGCGCGCCCGCGGGCCGCAATGGGGGTGGGGGGCGGGGGGCAGGGGTCTGGTGGAGGCCCCGGCCTGTAGCAGCAATAAGGCCCCCGAGCCCCACTGCGGCCAAGTGCGGCCACTGCCCAGGGCATCCCCGGTCGGGCGCCTCACTGTGACCCCCACCCCTGCTGGTCAGTAAATTCTATAGAAAGCTCCAGTCTCAGCCTCTTCTTTCATCGCTGAACCTGTGACCCCTTCAGACCCCTGCCCCTTGAATCAGCCATGAGATACACACATTGTGAGGTGTTCTGTCACAGTTTTTATTGGATTCTGGATAAAAAGACCCCAACTCCAGTGGATGGAGGGCCACAGATCCTGTGAGCTAGGGCAGCGCCCCCCACACTGGACATCCCTGGCCAGTGGGTCCCAGGCAGCTAGTTCTCACCCTGCAGGTGTATCACAGTCAGATGCAGGGGGGCACCTCCTGTTCCCTAGCTCAGGGTGGGGAGCGGCCCCCAGCCAGCAACACAGGGGCCTGCTCTGCTCCTCTCACTTGCTGGATGAGACTTGGCAACGTCAGGCCCTGGCCCACGCCCAGCCCTCCCTCAGCCAGGCCCCCTCGGGTGACAGATGTGGCAGCTACAGAAGCTCAGCCAGCCCACCCAGCAAGCACCGCAGCCTGGAGGGAAGGACCGGGGTACAGACGGGCCCAGCCAACCACAGATGCTAGCGCCGCACCTGGTCCCCCGCAGAGGCCTTCAGTTCCGGCCTGGTCCCAAGCAGAGGGCTGGGCAGCTGGGCAGGTGCAGCCCTGGGAGGTGGGCATCTTCACAGAGAGCAAAGCCACCCTCCAGGCACAGGTAACAAAACCGCCACAGGCCGGCACGGGGGGGAGGGCTCCTTCCTGGCAGAGCCAGCTGGCCAGCGTGGCCCCCGGGTACCCAGCTCACGGAGCCTGTGTGCTTGGCAGCGGGGGCTGGCCACCCTCAGGCCTGGCTCCCTCAGCTTTCAGCCACTGCATCTTCTGCCGGTGCTGCTGGACGGCGTCCTGGACCCGGGCATCCATCATGTTCTCAGTGAGGACCCCGTCCTCGGAGGCATACGCCATGGCCTGGCAGGGAAAGACAGCAGTGACACAGGGCACACAGAGGGGCTCCCTGCAGGGGAAAAGGGCCCCTGGGTGCCACCGTGACCAGGACCCACCCGCTGTGCAGGGCAGGGCCAGATGCAGGGCTGAGGCCACCTGGCTGGCCCTCCCATGAGCTCGCCTCTCAGAGATGCCACCCAGAACCTGAAGGCTTCCTCTGGGGTGGCAGTAAAGACGGGGGTGTCGAGGCCACTAGGAGGACCGCTGGCCCATCCCTCTACCGCAGGCCAGCAGAACCCACACGTGCCAGCGGCACACGCTCTGCTCCCCGCTGTGTGCGGGGGTGCCCACACGTGCCCACGTGCTTGCCAGGGGAGCCACAGCCGCGGCAGCCGCCATCCCCGCGATGCCCGTGGCCTGCCCACGTCCTCAGTTGGCATGAGGGCTATGTTCTCGCATCAGTGAGCTTCTCAATGACTCTCTAAAAATATAAAGTCTGAGGCCAGCTGTCAGGAAGCAGCTCAGCACCCCCAACACAGGCCTGGGTAGAACAGCCAGATGCACGGCCCGGGTAACAGAGCCGCCACAGGCCACTGGGAGGCAGGGCCATTCCGGCGC
Source organism: Spilogale gracilis (assembly GCA_004023965.1). Classification (NCBI taxonomy): domain Eukaryota; kingdom Metazoa; phylum Chordata; class Mammalia; order Carnivora; family Mephitidae; genus Spilogale; species Spilogale gracilis. Next base: position 2,418 of record PITA01014687.1, read on the forward strand.
GGAGGGGAGGGCTCCCCGGGAGCCCCAGCAACTCTAGCTTGCTCACTGAGGATGCCGCCAGGCCCAGCCGCCCCGGAGGCAGAGCACCCCGAGCAGCTCGAAGCTTCCCGGTAGGGGGAGGGCGGGAGTGGCCATCCCAAATTCCAGAGCTCTGAGCAGACCCGTCGGCCCAAGGGGGCCCGAACCCCTGTTGAGGGATGGCTGGACGGAGCTATGCGCTTCCAAGTAAACGAGAAACCTGGCCGGCACCACCTTAACCAGGTCGGCATCTGTGTGATGTTGTAGGGACATCATGTGCCCCATCAGGACGTGACCAGAAGGGCACCTCATCTCTGGGATCTTCCCCCAAACCCACAAACTCAGTCTAACTGTGAGAAAAATATCAGAAGGGCAATCTCTAACACCTGACCAGCACTCCTCAGCAGTGTCAGGGTCCTCAAAAACAGGAGGCGCCCGAGGAACTGCCACAGCCCAGAGGGGCCGGAAGGAGATGGGGGGCTTCGGAGGGGGCCCTGGGAAAGACCAAGCCCAAGGTGGAGGCCACAGTGACAAGGCAAGTGGGCCTCGTGAGAGGAGTCAGCACCATAAGGGAGGCCCCATGCTGTCCTCACGACTTTCCTACCAGCCTGAAATTACTGAAACATAAGAAACATCACTTAAAAAAGAAAGGGCAAGCCCTGGACTCAAGGGCTTCACTGGTGCCTTCTGCCCAACACTTCCGACATGGACCCTTCTCAGATCCTGCCGGAAAACTCGAGCGGAAGAACGCCTCCTAACGCAACAAGCAGCGTAACCTTGATATTAAAAGCAGATAAAAACACCACAATGAAACCACAAACTAGTACCCTCTCCGAATGCTGACCCAAAATTCATCGATAAAATACTTGCAAACCAAATTCAGTTCTGCGCTGCGGGAAAGCTGCCCCGGGGCAGGCGGGGTCTGCTCGGCGAAGCCTGGTGATGCGCAGGGAAAACCGTGCGACCACCTCAGCTGATACAGGAATGCAACTGGCAAAATTCAACACCCTTTCTTGGTGAAAACACTCAAGGCACTGGCAGTGAACAACCCACAGCAAATATATTATCAATGGTGAAAGACTGGGGCTCTTCCTCTGAGGTAACGGACAGGACAAGGGGGCCCACTCTCACTTCTATTCAACACAGCAGTGGACGTCCTACCCAGACGAATAAGACAAGAAAAAGAAATAAAAGAGATCCAAATTGGCAGGGAAAAAATAAAATCATGTTTGAAGATACATTCTTTTTACACAAGCAAGGGGAGTGAGAGGGAGAAGCAGGCTTCCCGCCGAGCAGGGAGCCCGATGTGGGGCTCGATCCTGGGTCTCCGGGATCATGACCTGAGCCGAAGGCAGTCGCTCAACCAACTGAGCCCCCCAGGCGCCCCCCCATTTGTGTTTCTATATCGTGATAATAAACAATCAGGGAAGGAAATTAAGAAAAATTCCACTTACGATAGCATCAGAAATAATAAAATACTTAGGAATTAACTTAACCAAGGCCAACATTGCTGAAAGGAATTAAAGATCTAAAAATTAGGAAAATACCTGTGTTCATATGTTGAAAACTTAAACTTGTCATGATATCAATACTATCCAATATGCAATCCCTATCAAAAATCCCAATGATGTTTCTTACAGAAATTAAAAAAAAAAATTCCACCCTAAAATTCATGCGGAATCTCAAGGTGAGCAAAGAGCCAAAACAGTCTTGGATGAGATTTTTAGGCCTTCACATTACCACAGGGGCGTCTGGGTGGCTCAGTTGGTTGGGCGACTGCCTTCGGCTCAGGTCATGATCCCAGAGAACCGAGATCGAGCCCCACATCGGGCTCCCTGCTCGGCGGGAAGCCTGCTTCTCCCTCTCTCACTCCCCCTGCTTGTGTTCCCTCTCTGGCTGTGTTTCTCTCTGTCAAATAAATAAATAAAATCTTTAAAAAAAAAAAAAAAAAAAACCCGGAAAGGAACACTGACACGCGGTACAGCACAGACGGCCCTCAGGGACAGGGTGCCGACAGCAGTCAGTCACCGCGGGACAAATACGGCACGGTCCCAGGAGACGCGGAGGGACGGGGGGCTGCTTCTCACTTCAGCTTAGAAGGCAGACCGTCCTGGAGACGGGTGGTGGCTACACCACGTGAATGCCCCACGCCACTGAGCTGCGTACCTAAAATGGCTAAAATGGTAAGTTTTGTTTGAAGAATAATAGTGACAATGCAGTGAATTCCCACAACAGAGTGTTAAGAGCACGAACCCCATCGTAAAACCATCGTGCAAGCAGCATGGGCTTCAGGGAACAAGTGTATGAGGGCCCCCCATGCCGTCCAGCCCAGGAGGAGGGGCAGGGAGGCAGCAGTGAGCCCCACAAACTCTGCGCCGCTGGGGGCACAAAGGGAAGGCGCCCACATTCCTCCCGAGGCGGGGGTGCACAGGGCACTCTGGCCCCTCCTCTCACACGGGCACGGCAGGCCTGACACGTCTCGGGCTGAGCCCGCTGGTCGCTGACTGGACACCCCTGAGGGAGGAGAGCAGCCCGCGGGCTCCAGGCGTCTGTTTGCTGCCACCAGCACCCATGCGCCACCGGCCCTGGCAGGTGACGTGCGATGTGGACAGAAAGGACATGCGCTGGTCTAGGTGGAAGCGCTGAGAGCCCGTGTGGCCTGCTGTCAGGGCCTGATGTGTCCCCGAGGCCGCGGGGGGAAGCCCCGACCCCTCAGTGCGGCTGTACGTAGAGGCGGGACCAAGAAGGAAGTCATTATCGGCAGAAGAGGTCACGGGAGTGGGGGCCAGTCCCACAGGACTAGTGTCCTTACACACTAGAGCTCTAACTCTGCCACACGAGGCGGACAAAGCCAGAAAGTCACCATCCGAAAGGCAGGAAGGGTCCGCCATCAGACCCCCGTGCTGGCACCCTGCCCTGGGACGGCCTGCCTTCCGAACCTCAGAAAATGAACCCGCGTGTCTTGGTGCCCTGGGCTGCCGGCGCGGCCCCCGCCGACAGTGACCCTCTGCCCTGCGACTACGGAAACAGAGCCGCCCTCACGAGGCCCGAGGCCTGAGTTCCGGACGGCCCCGAGCACAGCGCCCGGCGATCCCTGCCGGGACCCAGTTCGGCATCTGGAGCTGCTAGAGCAGGTCAGCCAGCTCACTCTGACCGGTACCCAAGCCACCAGCTTGAAGCCCGAGTACATGTCTCGTGAACAGACGTGCTCACGTGACCAGCACTGCTAAACCGCCAGCGCGCAGCCGGGCAGGGCAGCCTCGCAGACCCGGGCGCGGGCCCCAGGGAGGCCGGGACGCCGACCGACGCCGAGGGCTGGCCGCCGGCAGGAGCCGCTCAGCGGCCCCCACCTGGCAGGCTTTTCTCTCCTCAGAGTCGTCAACCTGCAAGTGCTTTCTGGATGCCTGCGCCCAGGACTCCTGGGGGTCAAGTGGCTCGCCTGCCCTGGGGGGTGGGGGACCCTGTGGACATTTCAGGAGGAAACAGTGAGTGTTGAGAATGACAAGAACCACTTGGGGCCGTGCGCCACAGCACAACGACACCGTCACCTTCACCCGTGTGCGCGACGCTGCCCTCCAGACGCCACAGCAAAGCCGGTCACGCGCGGAGCAGACCACCCCCAACACCGACGGTCCCCATCAGCCCAGGATCTGGGAAGGAGAGGCCCAACCCCCCTATCAAATCAGATTCACTCCTTGGTTCCTCATTTGCCCTCTGATGACACCACAGACGGCTCATGGGATGCTTTCCATGCGGCCCTGTGGAGCCCAAGTACAGAACCGCCTGCCCTAACTGTGCTAGGCTCCAGCTTGGGACAGACTCAGTGGCTCCCGAGACATCAAGCCTGGGCCCGTGACGCCCACACGACACTTGGTGTATTCCCAGGAAACCCCCGTGACTTCAGAGCCTATCTGGTTCAGAACAAAACCACAGGGACAAGGAGGCAGGCCATAATACGCAAAGCCGGTGACACCTCTCCACACCCTCCCTGCAGTGGGGGCAGAAGCAGGTGGTGGCTAGAAACCAGGACAGGGCCTGACATCTGCGCGCAGAAAATCCCCAACACAAACAGCCTGGGGGTGGGGGCAGTGGCCAGCACTGGCTCCCCTCGAGTGACTCAGTTTCCCAGCCGGTCACGCTCACAGCTGCAGGGCCCGCTTCCCCAGCTCACCTGCCAGGCCACGGCGAGCTGCGAGATCTCTCGGCCCGACATGCCCTCCGTCAGGTGCGCAATCTCCGAACACTTCTTCCCGTAGTCAAACTGAGCTAGCTTCAAGCGCCTGCGAAGGAGAAATTGCCATGTGATGCCGTGGACACTCACGGTAAGGCCAGAGGTCTGGGAGGGCTGCTTGGCCCCTACACGAAAGGAGGACTGGACATCGGCCAGGAGCAGGAACCTGTACCGGGAACCCCCACGTCTGAACGGCCCAACTTCCAAAGAGCCAAACTCTGCTCTAATGCCTCCTCTTGCTACTGGATCCCCCCGTCCTGCCCTGTTGGCCCCGCGAGGCGCCACTCCTCCCCCTGGAGCCCAGGACGGGTCTACGCAGGGCTATGTGTGGACAGCAGCGCAGATGCACTCGGGGGCAGCCGCAGGGTGGTCGGGATGAGCGCAGCTCCACCACCGGACCCGGAGGCGGGGACCACGTCCTTCCCCCTCAGACCGCCCCCAGGGCCCACAGAGCAGAGCAGCTAAAAACCCCGTCAGGGGTGAGCTGCTGGCATGTGGGCAACCCAACAGAGGCAAGTTGACACCTGCAGGTTAGAGGGAGGTTCAGGCCCCTGTTATTCATACGCTGACCTCCCCATCCCCAAATCAGGTCTGGCTAAAGACCCAGGGCAGGAAAACGCTCATGGAAAACGAGACCTCAGAAACTCAGACCACAAGCGGTGTTTGGACTGCAGTGAGGCTAAAATGGGCCCCTGGGAGGCTGGGGGTACGGGGGCCGGCCAGTGCAAAGGACAAAGGAGGCTCAGAGAGTACAAAGAAGCGCTCAGGCAGGAGACGGACAGCACGGGCAGCCAGAGCCCGTCCTAGAACCGGGGACGGCTCTCACCACCACCAGCGACAGGAGGGATTGAGGTCAGTGCTGCTGTGAGATCTGGCTCCCTGGAGATGGTTAAAAATAGACCAGCCTTTGCCTATTTGGAGCACCCTGGACAGAGCGATGAGTGAGTGTGGCCCAGACAGAACGTGGAGGGCTCCCCCATCGCCTGGGGACTTCCACAGAACACGGGGCTTGCTGTGTGCTGGCGAGGGGCCCCGGGCTCCCAAGAGTCCGGGTGAGCAGTGAACAATGGTGAGTTCACCTCCGAAATTGCCACGACCCCCTCAGGGTGAACACGGCTCAGCCCAGGTCTGGCAACCGCCATCACGGGCCCGCATTCTCCAGGGCCTCAGTGCAGCCTGCATTCCTCAAGGGCCCCAGAGTGTTAAGAGACTAAACATAGCAGAAAAGGATGGAGATGCTAGTTTGAGAGTCAAAACCCTGGCAAAAAGCAAGAGGCACGGGGCAGGGGAGGCCGGCCAGCAGGTGAGCACACCTGACCCCCACAGGCAGCCCCAGAGTTAGGACGGGTGCAGCACCTGGGCCGGGAGCTGGGGAGTGCGGAGGGCCTCGGGACACTTACTGCTTTCCCTCTGTGGCGGGCTTCAGAACGTACTTGTCGAAGTACATCCTCACCAAGCGCTCCCGCTCCTCCCGCTGGGGCAGGTCGAAGCGGACCATCTCGTCGATGCGGTCGTTGACGGCCCAGTCGAACTGCTCGGGCTGGTTGCTGGCCAGGACCAGCATGAACCTGAAGGCGGCAGACGGGGGCTAAGCGCCTGCCCGACCCGGGCGCTGCCCCCAGGGAAGGGGGCCTCTGAAACAGGCACATGACAGTTTTCTAGGAGAATCAGTTCGGCAGCTTTTTAACCCAGGAAGCCCAGCATCGCTCTCTGCCACCCCTCCGTCCCTTGAACACGTCTCTGCTGACCAATGGCCCAGCCGGATGGAGTGGCCACTTAAGCCTCTCTGTGTGGAGAAACGGGGAGCCCACAGAGACAGAGCTCGGCCCCTCCCCAACCTGAGATGCAGGGTCTGGGTTCAGCCGGCTGAGCAGAAGGGCCAACTCAGTAGGAAGCCGGCCCAGACTCCAAAGCGGTCCAAGCAGGGGCAGGGATCTCGGCTGGCGATGGCCACGGTGCGCACGGGGGAAGCGTATCACTGGGTGGCCACACAGCTGACCAGCGGGCACAGGACTGGACGGCCCTCGGCGGCGCAGGAGGGCAAGCGTGGGGGAATGGGAGGGGCTCGCTCTGCCCCAGGGCACCTGGCCGCAGGCTGCCGGCGCACACAGCCCACCGCCAGAGGGCGGCCAGGGTTGCCAAGCCTGGGGACCCATGGGCAAGGACTGGCGCCGGCCTCCCGTTCCCGTGAAGGGGCTCTGCGCTGGCGGGCGGCCTCACTTGCTGCTGTGCTGCCCCGTCCGGTGCAGGAAGGCGTTCAGGGTGGCCCTGAGGTCCTCGCTGATCCTCTCCTGCGGACAGAGCCCTGCCATCAGCGGGGGGCAGCCCGCCAAGGTAAACAAAGGCCCCACCCAACAGGATCACCCCGCAACGGGACTTCAGAGAAGCCTCTGAATGCGCCACGGGATCAACTCTCGCTTCTCAGAGCAAATCTGTGAGGGAGTGCAGGCGAGCAGCGGCTCTGGGTTAGACTCCATCCTGCGCATGCGACCATGTCCCCACGGAGCACAGACTTGGTCACTGGACGCCAGTGCCGACCGCGCGCCTACGGCCAGCGGGGCCCAGCAGGCCACACAGAAGCTTCCAGAACACTCACAGTCGCTCGCTTCCTGAGGAAGGCGTCTGCTTCATCCACAAAGAGCAGGAGGCTGTGAAGGAGCCAGGACAATCGAGACTGGCTGAGGCGCTAAAACAGATCTCAGTTCTGGGAACCCAAAGCGCCTGCTGACTTCAGCAGGGGTCGGGGACCCCAGGCCCCACAGGGGCATGCCCGGTGCCCGGGGAAGCGACTGCTTTGGGCCAAACATCCCAATTTGGCACTAAGGGAATACTGGGGCTGGCAGCTTCTCGCTGCGAGAGGCCCCGTGATGAGCACGAGCCACCAGGAATCTATCTGCCCTCGGACGCCCGCCCCCCGAGGCTTCCAGCCCCACGCACGACCGCGGAGACAGGCTGCAGGGAGAATCACTGACGCCTCCCTACCCCCTCCCAGCTGGCACTCCGGCCCCACAAGGAACCCGGGCCACACAAGCACATGCAGGCAGGGGCCATCCCCGGAGGCGCCCGGCTCACCCCCGCCGGCTGGTGCTGGCCCAGTCGAAGACCTTGTGCATGGCCGTCACACCATCCCGCCCCATGGGGGCCACGTCCCCGCCTGTCATGATGGCATAGTCCATGCCTGAGTGCAGCGCGAGTTTCTAGGTGAGAAAAGGCCGGCGGGGGTGGGGGGAGGGCAAAGCCTGTTCACTCTCCTCCCCTTCAAAGCCCACCCGCACTGAGCTCGGCCCCAGCACCTGCCATCGCTAGGGATGCCGCCTGCCTAGAAAGCTGGGCCCCGCGCAGCCTGCCCCGGAGAGCCACAGTGGCAGCCTCCGCCCGCAGCACCCGCCCACCTGGGCAGCCGCGGGCCCTCACCTTGGCAAACAGGGTCTTGCCCGTCCCAGGAGGCCCGTACATCAGAACATTCCGGTACAGGCTGTGGTTCTTCTTGGTGTTCCTCGTGGCTATGGCAATGTCGCGCACGCGTGCTTCCAGGCTGGGCTACCGAGGGACACGGCAGGTTGGGGGCACTGTGCCGCTGGCCTGCTCCTCTCGAGCACCCGGACCAGCCCCGAGAGGCAGATGATCCCAGGCACTGGACTTGAGGAATGAAGAGCAGCCCCAGACTACAGACAAGCTCCAGGGGCAGAAGGGCACCTCCCGCCGCGAGCCTACCGCAGCCCGGGATGGGCGGCAGCACTTACACTGAGGATAACGCCCTCCAGCGCGTCCTGAGGCTTGCTGAGGAGCCGCCTGCTGACCTGTGGACGTGGGGAGGAGACACAACGGGACAGTCAAGCTCGCGGGCAGAGCCGCCGACACTGGCACGGAGTGCTGGGAACAGCCAGACCGCGTGGAGCACACACTCCAGGCCACATGTCACCGGGCCCTGCTCCCGCTCCAGAAGGGTGCCTGGTCTACAGCGCTGCCGGGGGGACAGGGCGAGGCCCTTAGAGAGTGCACACGTGCGCGGCACGGAACCCGACATGAGGCTTCATCCCCTGCCACTTGAGATCATGAGCTCCGGTGAAATCAAGACCAAATGCTTCCCCGAATGAGTCACCCAGGAGCCCCTTCAGACTCTTCACTCATTTCAGGGCGCCTGGGGCACTCAGTTAAGCGTCTGCCTTGGCTCGGGTTCCTGGGATGGAGCCCCGCGTAGGGCTCCTGCTCAGTGAGGAGCCGGCATCTCCCTCTGCTGTGCACACCCCCTGCCCGAGCTCATGCTAGCTCTTCCTCAAATAAATAAAATTGTAAAAGAAAAAAAGATTCTTTGCAGATCTTTATTTTCTCAGGTGCCCACAGCAATCACTGTGGAGATGCAGCCACGGCCCGTGGGCGGACGCCGCGCAGGGAGCCCACAGCGTGCCACTTCTAGGGACCTCTCACCGGGGCGCACGGGAGCCGCAGACCTCTGTCAACGACCTACATCTACCCCGGGGACAATCGCATCCACAGGCCCACAGAGGTGACGGAGGGGACATGTCTGAGGGTGTCCCCAGCGCTGACGCGGACAGGCTCCCGGAACAGCAGCAGGGAGGAAAAAGCCACCCTCAGATCCAACGCGCCGGAGGACAGGCGGGGTTTGGGTAACGAGGGGAAAGTGAAGACACACGCTCACAACTCGGGTGAAATGCCGGAAAGAACCGGGCAGGACACGCCGCTGAAGTGAGGCCCGGGCCCACACTTACCTGCACTGGGTGCCTCAGGGCCTCCAGCACGGTGATCCGGGACGTCTCCCGCACCAGGGACGGCCTCCCCAGCCGGGCCTCAACGAACCGCCCGGCGACAGATGTGGCATTCTTGGCAGAGTAGACTCCGGCGGCCAGCAGCGTGAGCCCAGCCACCTGGAGAGGGGCAGCGGGAAGGCGGCTAGAGCCCGGCCACCCCGCCCCAGACAAGGCCACGCAAGGGTCGCAGCCCAGGTGCTTCCTGGCAGGCATCAAAGAGCTTATCATGCCCGCCCTTCCTCAGAAAGCTGCTGGAGGGGGCACTCCGGGGGGACGGGGGAAGCCTCCAGGCGACAGGAGCCCCCCGTGGAGAGACAGAGAGCCCCTGAGACTCACGGGCCACGTGACCAAGAGCTACAAGAGGTTCCTGGAAAGAAAATGGAGACATCTTCCCTATAAGACAAAGAGCCTCGCCTCGGCAGGCGGAAGCTGGGCTCCAGGAGGCCACATGGTCACTGCGGTGACAGGGACAGGGGCCCAAGGAGCCTGCGAGAGGGGAGGTGGGGCTGGGCCGGCCCCCTGGTAGCCGGCAGCTCCTGAATCCAGCACTGCGAGGACGCCCAGAGCTCCCCAGCGACCACCCGTGTGTGTCCAGCCAGCTTGCTGGGCAGGGGCACGCGGACTCGCGAGCAGCTGATCCAAGAGGAAGGAGGCCAAGGGGCATTTTCCGGCTCCACCTGTCCTGGGCCGACTCCCTAAGGAGCTCTGTCGGGGGCAGGCCAGGACCGACTGCCAGCCCAGGACACAGCCCCGGTCACCCCGGCAGCCTGCATATGGACGTCAGAGACTCAACAGCAAGCACAGATCTGTGTGTACGGGGTGCTCAGAGCGCAGGCGCAGTCAGAACGCCCTCCATTCACTTGAAAACACCCCAGAGGGGGCGCCCGGGGGGCTCAGGTGGTTAAGCGACTGCCTTCGGCTCAGGTCATGATCCTGGGGTCCCAGGAGCAAGCCCCGCATCGGGCATCGGGCTCCCTGCTCGGCGGGAAGCCTGCTTCTCCCTCTCTCACTCCTCACTCCCACTGCTTGTGCTCCCTCTCTGGCTGTGTTTCCCGCTGCTAGGTAAATAAAATCTTTAAAAACAAACAAACAAACAAACAAACAAAACAAAACAAAACGCTGCAGGGAGAGGGGGTGTTGGTGGAGTCTGCCTCCGGCTCACGACCTCAGGGTCCTGGGATCAGCCTGCTTCCCTCTCTCTTCTGTCCCTCTACTCCCACACCCCATGCTCTCTCCGTCATTCTCTCCTTCTAATAAACCAAGAAGTCCTTTTTTTTTTTTTTAAAGATTTTACTTATTTACCTGACAGAGCATGCACAAGCAGATGAAAAAAGAGAGGGAGAAGCAAGCTGCTCACTGAGCAGGGAGCCTGATGCGGGGGCTCAATCCCCCGACCCTGGGTTCCTGCCCTGAGCTGAAGGCAGACGCTTAACCGAATGAGCCACCCAGGCGCCTCTAAAATCAAATCTTAAAAGAAAAGAAAGGGAGGCGCCTGGGTGGCTCAGGTGGTTAAGCGTCTGCCTTCGGCTCAGGTCATGTTCTTGGGGTCCCAGGATCGAGCCGCACATCGGGCTCCCTGATCAGGGTCCTTCACCCTCTGACCCTCCCCACGCTCGTGCTCTCATCCTCTCGAATAAAGCAGCAGCGGCCTCAGCAGCTACACGCCCCCTCAACTGGCGCCCGGCCCTCCGTGGACAGTCCGGCCCCGCTCTCCTTGAGACACAGCCTGACCCCCCCGCCCCTCGCTGCGTCCAGAATGAGGCCAGAACTACGTCCAAAGCAGGGCACTTGCAGAAAGGGCTCGTGAAGCCAGGAGTACGGGCGCGCGGGGGCTCCCGGTCAGCTTGGTTACTGTAGGGCCCCACCACCGCGGAAGCAGGCGTCCAGTCGACTGTGTGGGCCAGAGCGGCGCCTGGCGTGATGCCGACACACAGCAGAGCCCTCGCGGACTTGGGGGGCTTTTCGGGAACCAGTCCTGGCCAATGGCCTCCCCTGTGCCCTGAGTGCGGAGCAGCCACAGGGCACGGGGCACAGACCACAGGGCCGGAGAGCGTGTGCCTGGAGTCCTACAGCCTCGTCGGCTGCCCTTCACTTCCCGCTAGAGCGCGGGAGCCTCACAGGAGCACGGTTTAAAGGGGTGCACAGGGGCGCCTCGGGGGCTCAGTTGGTTGAGCCACTGCCTTCGCTCAGGTCATGATCCCGGAGACCCGGGATAGAGTCCCACATCGGGCTCCCTGCTCGGCGGGAAGCCTGCTTCTCCCTCTCTCACTCCCCCTGCTTGTGTTCCCTCTCTGGCTGTGTTTCTCTCTGTCAAATAAATAAAACCTTAAAAAATAAAAATTAAAAAAAAAAGGGGTGCACGGCCACATCTCCAGTGCCCCTGGAGTCTTAGCTGGGCGTCACCCTTGAGGCTGCCAGGCAGATTTCCCGTTAAACTTTCCAAAGGGCAGCGCTTCTAAGAAAGCAGGAAACTGAAGCTCTAGCTTCAGATGTAGCGTCTCGAGCTTCCCACATCTTCCGGCTCCAAGGTTAAAAAGCCTACGGCCAGTGTCACCACCCCCAGGGCAGTACCCCATGTCCTCACAGGAGGGGGCGGGAGGCAGAGGGCGGCAAACGTTTACACCTTGGCCGGATTGGCACACCTCCCACCCCCAGGTGCCAGGCACCGTTCAGTGCTGGGAGCGGGCAGGGACGCAACCCCGCCGCGACCCCGACACAGGCCACAAGCAGGAAGGCGCAGCAGGGGTGTTTACCGTGGCGGTCACTTTGTCCCAGTCTGTCACGAAGGCACGGAATCCTTCACCAAACAGGGCGCCCGCTGTCCTGTAGAGGAAGCAGGGATGTGAGCGGGGGACCTAGGCCCGTCTGGAGAAAGGCCAAGGGTGCTGAAGGTCAGCCCTGAAGGCCAGCACGTAGGAGGCTGGGCTGAGGGGCCACCTCCCGCTAAGGTACCCATCAAGGGGCCCTGGCACAGGTGAAGGGCTCCGCCAGGGGCCTCTGCGCCGGGGCCTCACCTGATGGACTCCAGGATGGTCTGGCGCTGCTCGGCAGCCTTCAGGCGGATCTGCTCACGGATAATGTCCGCGTTCTCGCGCTCAGCCTTGGCCCGGGCCCGGGCCTCGGCCTCCACGCGCAGCATCTCGTTCTTGTGCCGTAGTTCCATCTCCCGCTCCACGGTGGCTGCCCGGGGAAATGGCAGGGACAGTGGGTTCAGCCTACGGCCCCTAAGGGGCCACTTCAGGATCATGACCCGAGCCGAAGGCAGTCGCTTAACCAACGGAGCCCCCCAGGCGCCGCCCCCCCAGGCCCAGGCAACCCTCCCCCAGGAGGGAGGACGCCTGTCACACCTGGGGGGATGCCTGGCCTGCCTAGCTTCTGCTATGAAGTCTTAACCCAAGAATGCGGAGCCCGTACCTACAGTCTTGAAATGCTGCTTGGGGATCCAAGTGCCCGAGCCAACGGATGACTGCGCCTACAGCCTGCTTTCCCCAGGAGGCTTTCTCGAGCCTCCGGCAGCTCCAAGAACACAGCCCCAAAAGTCTGACCCTACCTCGCCGCATGGCCTCCTGCTTCTGCACCGACTCCTCCTGCTTCCGTAAGTTCTCCTCATTGAGAAGTTGCTGAGAAGGCACAGGGAAAAGGGAAAAGTTTTCAGAATTAGGAAACTCATCCGGGGCGCCTTGGTGGCTCGACTGGTTGAGATCCAGCATTTGGTTTCGGCTCAAGTCACGGTCTCAGAGCCTGTGTGCTCAGCAGGGAGACTGCCTGTCTCCTCCTCCCTCTGCCTCCCCAGCCCTGCTCACGCACTCATTCTCTCTCATTAAAATAAACAAACACCTTTAAAAATATTATAAAACGATCAAGAATCAAGCTAAGAGCTGAGCTGCCCCAGCCTTCTGGAGACGCTTTTGCTGGCCCAGGGCTCCAAACCTCTCTGGAATGGCGGCCTCGGGCCCACACACTCCGCAGCTCCCGGCCGGCGGGTCCGAACCCCACCCAGGACCCATGCACACGTGCAGGGGGGGGGGGGCGCAGGAGCCCTTGCCTCTGGCACAGGTCAGCCACAGGGCAGAGCGTGGGGCGCCCTGAAGCCAGACTCACGCCTATCCTCAAAACACTGTCTTTCCCTGTTAAATTTACTTTTTTTAAAAAAAATTTTTTCCCAAAGATTTTATTTATTTGACAAAAAGAGACACGGCGAGAGAGGGAACACAAGCGGGGGGGTGAGAGTGGGAGAAGCAGGCTTCCCGCGAGCAAAGAGCCCAATGGGAGCTCAATCCCAGGACCCTGGGATAGTGACCCGAGGCAGTGATTAGCGACTGAGCCACCCAGGCACCCCTGAAAAAAATGTATTTGAATTTTCGTTAGCCTCCGCAGAACTGGGTGGTTCATCACTTCATCCACAGCAGCGCTCACCACCAGGGCCTCCTTAACCCCCACCGCCCATCTGCCCCTCCCCTCCCCTCCCTTCAAGGACCCTCAGCTTGGTCCCTATCGTTAGGAGTCTCTTACTTACGGTCTGCTTCCCCCTCTCCTTTGCTCTTCACCCTTCCCCTATGTTCATCTGTTCTATTTCTTAAATCCCACCTACGAAAGAATCGATTCTCTTTCTCTCACAGGCTTCTTCCGCTTAGTGTAACACACTCTAGCCCCGTTCCCGCCGGAGCAAATGGCCAGAGCTCTTCCTTTCTGGTGGCTGACTTTCCTTGGGACAGCGTAACAGGTACGCCCTTGGAAACCACCCCTCCTGTGACCGAGCCCCAGCCAGGGTCCCAGATTCTCACCCAGAAGAACCTCCCTAGAGCCACCGCCGGGACGCCCGTGTGTCCGGTGTGTGCGTCCCTGGGACCCAGCCCCTACTGCCGGTAAAACTACTCCGACTTCTGGCCCGCCAGCCGCCCCCGAAGATGCCTGTGCTCCCAGGAAAGACGAAGGCACCTCACCTGCTGCTTCAGCTGGTCCTCATAGCGCTGCCGGGCCAGCTTGTCCTGGTACTGGGCCCTCTAGGGAGGAAGAGGGCCGCGTGAATAGGGCTCAGCCGGAAAAGCTGCTGGGCCCTCAGATAAGCTGCCCACCCCCACACTTGGGACACGCGTGCTCCCCATCACGCTCGGCACTGAGGGATCCACGGGCTTTTGGTGTTTGCACAAGGTCATCCCAGCGTGAATTTTGGGGCCCCGTGTGCCTCAGCAGCGCTCCACCCTGGCCACCCTGCGGTCCTTACGGCCTGATGCTGCCGTGTCTCCTCGCTCAGCGTCTTCCTCCTTTCCTCGGCCTGCACGCGGATTTGCTCACTCTTCAGCTGCTCCACCGCGGCCTCGTACTCCTACAGAACGTTCCAGTGGCTGCGAGCCCACAGCTGCTGGGCCCCCCCAGGACCCTGGGCTCAGGGCTCACTGCCTCAACAGCCCTCTCCCAGGCAGGCTCCAAAGGGGCTGCACAGGACTAGGAGGGGCACCCAGAAAGCACAGCCTGGACCACGACCCCACATGTCCGTCGGCTCCCGGCAACCCAGCCCCACAGGTAGCGAAGTGCCAGGGAAACGGATGGGGCTGGGCCCCAAAGGGTCAAGGGCGACCCAGAGACTTCCTGTCTCTCCCGTCCCCACATCGTGTGCGCGATGGCTCGTGTCCTGTGCTACTTTGGGGCCGGCGACGGGGGGGACCACCTGCGCCTTTCCGGCACGAAGGCCCAGCCGAATGCGGAGAACCCGGGGAGAACCCGCCTTGGGGAGACCAGACGGTCCTCGCCTACACCAGCCCCTCCAGGGGTTCTAGTGCAAGAACTCAGGCCACACGCCCAGCACATCTTTGGCCTCTTCCTGTTTCCCTCTCCCCCACAAGCAAGAAGGTAAACCCAAGCACAGAGCAGCCTCAGGAAGCCGCCCTGGGCCCACCGGCCACGGGCACGCCCTCCTTCCGGGCACATCTCCTTCCACCGCAGGGGGAGGCTGCCCCCGCCGGCCACGCCCCCGCCGGCCGCTCACCTTGAGCTTGGCCTGCTGCTCCAGCTGCAGCGTCTGCTCCTGCATCTGAGCCAGACTCAGGGCCTCCTTGGCATGTCCTGCGGGGGACCGGCCAGAGTGGGCGTCAGGACACCGGCCAGCAAGCACGCCTGATGCCGGGGGCTGTCAGGGAGGCCTCAGCTCACCGCGCCTGCCCAACACCCGTCCACCCTCGTTCCCCTCCCTCCAAGACCAAGGTCCCTTCTCATCCCCCTGGCGGCCCCACCCCCAACAGAAAGCCCCACGGACAAGATCCTGCCCCTAGCAGCTGTCACGGCCCAGAGGGCCATCAGAAAGGCTGCCCACACCAGCTGAGGGAGAGGCTCGTGGCAGTCATGTCCCCAAAACACCCTGTGCCTAGAGTACCTTATTTTTCGTGGTAGGTACACTCCTCTTAAGTATCCAATGCCTATTACCATTAACCTGCTACCAAGCGTATGTGGGTAGCACAACGAATAGGAAATAAACAATTAAAATAAAAATAATTCACAGATCCAGGGGCGCCTGGGTGGCTCAGTTGGTTGAGCGACTGCCTTCGGCTCAGGTCATGATCCCGGAGACCCGGGATCGAGTCCCACATCGGGCTCCCTGCTCGGCGGGAAGCCTGCTTCTCCCTCTCTCACTCCCCCTGCTTGTGTTCCCTCTCTGGCTATGTTTCCCTCTGTCAAATGAATAAAATCTTAAAAAAAAAAAAAAAAACAACTTTCACAGACCTTCTGTTACAAACACATACGTTTTAACTGTCTTCTGTATTTTTTTTTAAAGATTTTACTTATTTGTCAGAGAGAGAGCACACCCAAGTGTGCACAAGGAGGGGAAGCAGCAGGCTCCCCACTGAGCAGGGAGCCCAGCGCGGGACTCGATCCCAGGATCCTGGGATCACGACCTGAGCCAAAGGCAGACACTTAACCTACTGAGCCACCCAGGCGCCCCTTCTGTACTGTATTCATAAGGTGCAATTCATATCCATCATACTTGGGTGTTCTAGAAAAAACTAACTTCTGGTGCTCTCCTAGTCAAAAAGCTCCTGCATCCGGCTTTCTCCAATATTTCGGTAATGATACAGTTCTCCCATACAAGAGATTTTACTATAAAAAATGTTCTGATACCTAACAGCATGGAAAGTAAGTAGGGAACCCGTGAACCCAGCTCCCTGACGAATCAACGCACCTAGTTTTCTCCCTCTGTGTACCGAACATCCATCCTTCCACCCCAGCCCCTCTGAAGAAGCTGCAGACCCCCGTGTCCATCCCCCCCAAAGTGCAGCAAAGTCGTGATTAACTGGGGCCGACTGTGCACAGGCTGCTTAGCACCCACGGGCGCTGACGTGCATGTGGCGGAAGCTCTGACTCCGGGGGTTCGCCAGGGCACGGGGCGCGCCGAGAACGCAGTGCCTGGGCCTGGGAACGACCTTCTGAGCGAGTCCGGATGGGGCCGACACAGCCTCCCTCCCTCACTGCAAGGCTCTTGGCTGGGCCTCTGGGACCCGCCCCCGAGGAGAGGTGGCACCAAGGCACCAGGGTCCCAGGTCCTGCGTCGTAAATTTGGGAAGCCACAAAGCCAAAGCCTGAACAGAGCCCAGCCCCCTCAACATAGATGAGATCTGAGGGAATGAGGGAGAGCGCAGCAGTGCCCCTCCTGGTGCCGCAGGCAGGACCGCGGGCGCCTCGCGCCGGGCAACACAAAGCCCAGGTCCCAGCTGCCCTTTCTAACTCACGCCGTGACCTTTGCCCAGCCAGGTTAACCTCACCTGAAAACGGGGCCATCAGAGAGCCCTGAGCCCCTGACTCCTGAAAGAGGGAAAGGAGAGCCAGGAACCTCGCCCCGCCAGCCACAAGCTCCAATCTCACACCACCGAGGACCACTTACTGCCTTGAAAGCATCCCGGAAAGGGAGCTGGGCACGCCAGAGCTCTCCCGGAGCGCTCAGAGATCTCAAGGCCCAGTGCGCTCGCTGCTCTGGCCTCCAAGGAAGGCCTAGAGACCTAGGGGACGAAGGAGCATCGGGCTGGGCCTGAAGGACACAGCAGGCGGTCACCCTACAAGGAGCAGCTGAAGGCATCCTGGTCTACTTGGAGACAGCAGTGAGGTCAACGGGCAGTCTCGGCCCAGCCAGGCAGGCGCGGCTGCCCGTGACCGGTTCTGGAGAGCGGCTGTGGAGGAGAGAGGCAAGAGGCACCCAGGAAGAATGGCTGGGGGACAGGCAGAAGTGGTGCACCAGGGCCAAGCCTCTCCCACTGACCAGCAGTTAGGCCAGGAAGGCTGGCAGGAGCAAAATGAAGGAGAGGGGCTGCTGGCTGCCTCCGTCAGAAGAGCATGCGACTCTGATCTTGGGGTTGTGAATCTGAGCCCCAGGCTGGGTACAGACGTTACTTAAAAAGTAAAAAAAAAAAAAAAAAAAGTTTTAATTAAATGAAGTAGACCCCACACTTAGAACAGCATCACTGGATGAGGGGTGCCTGGGTGGCTCAGTTGGTCAAGCCTCTGCCTTCAGCTCAGGTCATGATCTCAGGGTCCTGCATCTGGGTCTCTGCTCGGCAGGGAGCCTGCTTCCTCCTCTCTCCCTCACCTGCTCCCCCTGCTTGTGCCCTCCTGCTCTGTCAAATAAATAATATCTTTTTTTTTTTAAGATTTTATTTTATTTATTTGACAGAAACACAGCGAGAGAGGGAACACAAGCAGGGGAGTGAGAGAGGAAAAAGCAGGCTTCTTGCTGAGCAGGGAGTCTGTTGTGGGGCTTGAACTAGGACTCCAAGATCATGACCTGAGCTGAAGGCTCAACCAACTGAGCCACCCAGGCGCCCCAATATCTTTTTTTTCTTAAGGTTTTATTTATTGACTTGATAGAGAGATCACAAGCAGGCAGAGGCAGGCAGAGAGAGAGGAGGAAGCAGGCTCCCTGCTGAGCAGAGAGCCCCACGTGGGCCTCGATCCCAGGACCCCGAGATCATGACCCGAGCCGAAGGCAGAGGCTCAACCCACTGAGCCATCCAGGCGCCCCTAAATAAATAATATCTTTAAGAAAAAAATCACCAGATGTAGAGACTGATGGGGGACCTTACCTCCAGAGAGGCCCCTGGGGACTCAGGCGGAGAATATTCTGGGAGCAGCTCTGGGGCAGCTGGTGGCAGAGACGTGGGAGCTACTCAGAGGCACAATCAGATGAGGAAGGAAGGCCTCTTAGCTGCCTCCCCTGAGACACACTCAAGGCTATTCACAAAGGCCCCTATAACTGCCAGGGTTTGGGGAGAGTAGGATTCAGATAGTAGGATTCTGCACGATTGGCTGGATGAAATGTCATAAGAGCTGGGGCAGAAAGGTGCCCCCCACCCCAAGGTTTTATTTTTTATTTATTTATTTTTAAAAAGCTTTTATTTATTTATTTGACAGAGAGAAACACAGCTAGAGAAGGAACACAAGCAGGGGGAGTGAGAGAGGGAGAAGCAGGCCTCCCGCCGAGCAGAGAGCCCGATGTGGGGCTCGATCCTGGGGGATCATGACCTGAGCTGAAGGCAGTCGCTTAACCAACTGAGCCACCCAGGCTCCCTATACCCACTCCAAGGTTTTAACAAGAGACTGGGTCACATTCAAAAGTCTGTCATCATGAGGGGCCTTGATGCCCAGCGCAACCTGATCACTGAAATTGCCTTGCATACTCAACACACCTAGTCTGAGACGGTTGGTGTTCCAGCTGGGGCTAAGGAAACAGGCTGTCCTAAGCGCAGGCCCACATATCCAAATGTTCTTAACGTGGCTCTGGGGATCTGAGAGTCAGGCGTCCTTGCACCAGGACGCTCCGCAGCCCCTGGGGAAGGGCAGGGACCGAACCACGATGTGCCAGGCCTCTCCCTCCTCAGACAGACTCTCCTTATACCTGTTTATAACATGGCTTCTTTATACAGCCTCCTTTAAAAAAAGAGCATCTCTGCTTAAGCAATAATTTGAGAACGACTGCGTTCTTTCAATCAGTATTTACTTGGTGTCTTCTACATTCTGGGTTCTCAAACACTTAAACTACATCCTAGAACAAATTAAGCCAACAGGAGGAAAGAAAGCTGGGAGGAAAGGATGTAAGCTTCGTGTGGGTCCAGCCCATGAGGGTGCCCTGAAGGCCCGGAGTCAGGACGGCTACCAGGAGGGGCCGAGACAGATGGACCTGCATTGCATTACAGACCCCTCCTACCTGAATGCTAATGCTTCCCAGTAAAAAGCACAAATCTCCCTTCTTTTCCATAAAAGCAGTGGCCCTCAACTGCACTTTCCTTTTCAAGTGGAAAATTGCCGACACCACCACACACGGACTAGATCTGGCCAATGCTCTGGCCACGTGGAGGCGGCAAGAGGCGCCAGGAGTTCCCCTGCTCGACAGTAACTGAAGACCAGGCTCCAGCCCCGGCACCTGCTACCTGTGGCTCTGAAAGTTCGACCAGCACCAGTTTCTTTACTGAAGGACGCATTGCAGCGTGGAAGGGGCCGGGGTGCTGGTATCCAGACCGACCCGCACGCAAGGTGTCTCTGGCCGGGTTTGCTCCCGTGGTGCAGCTTCCTCACCCGGCAGGTGGGACTGCAGACACCCAGCTGACGCTCAGACGACTAAGGAGCCAGATGCGCCCTGGGACCAGGCACGCCGGGTCTCGGTGGACTGGTCCTCCGTGGAGGAGCCCCGAGCCGCCCTGGCCCCCACCCCAGGGCGGTCCTCACATCGCCGCCGCACTCACGCGAATGCTCCAGCTCTCGCGCCGCCTTGGCTGCGCGCTCCAGGCCCGTGGGGTCAAAGTTGCTCCATTTGTCCTTGGGCGCCGGCCGTTCCCCCGCGCCGCGGTCCCCGCCGCCCTCGGCCCCAGGCTGAGCGGGCGGCAGAGACAGCGGCGGCCCCGCGCCTTCGCCCTTGGGGCCCTTGATCCCGAAGAGCCACGACATGGCGCGCGACCGCCGCGCGCCGCGGCAGGTGCCGGGAGCCGAAGCCGAGCCGAAAGCGCGCGGACCCGAGGTGCCTCCACGCGCCGCGAGCCGGCGGTCAGAGGTCCTGCGCAGGCGCGACAACGCCTCTTCCTCCCCGGCGACGGAAGCGCAGGAGGGACACGAACCGTGCGGCCTTTGTATTGGCCGCGGGTACCGTGACGTCACCGGCATCGTCGCCTGGATTGCCCAAACTGGCTCCGGAGGCGGGTCGTTGAAGTGCGGGCCGAAGCGCCGAGTTACGGGAACCGATCGGGGACCAAAATCAGCGGGTTTCCTGCACGTGCGCCCTGGTCGGTTCTGTGTCGGGCTGCGGTGGGCTCCTGCAGAATCCCGACGAGGAGGAGGAGCCGAGGCGGGGTCCTTGGTACGCGAGGTCCCGGAGACACAGCGGTAGGCCCCGGACGGGGGGAGCAGCCGCGAGCTGATCCGCGAGGGAGAATCGACCCGGCCGGGGGCGGGGATGCCTGGGTCCCCGGGGGCTTGAGGCCGAGCTCGCGGATCTGGGCGCTCGCGCGGGGAGTGAGCGCTTACGCGGCCCCTGCTAGTCTCCCGCAGCCTCATGAGGTTCAGGCGCCGGCTGGAGAGCAAGCTGACCCCGGCCTCCTCCTGGGTATCTCCGCGAACCCCAGTGGGCCCTGCTCGTACGCCCCTGCGTCGCCCAAAAGTGGCTCACAACGCGAGGGAGGCGGATCTCAACCCCAGAAATGTGGAAACGCAGAGCAGGCCCTCCAAAGCCCCCCAGGAGAGCGCCCTTGCTGGAGCAGGGGTCCCAGCTTCGGGGGCACCTCCAAAGGCCACGTGCATGGTTCAGCTACAAAGGGCCGGGCCGACCCCGCCTGGGGCAGAGGGAGAGAAGGAAGGGTACAGCCGGGAACCCACAGTGCGGGAAGCTAGCGAAGTTCGCTCCTGGGGCCAACATCCAAATTGCCCCTTTAGTCTTTCCTTGATGGATTCGGTCGAGTTCCCAGAGTTATATGGAGTTGTTCCCACTAGACTGAAAACAGCTTTAAGCCTGAGTAAAAATGGGGGTGGGGGGGTAAAGATAATTCTGTGATCTTTCACCCTCAAGAGAAAGTCAGATGAGGGCGCCTGGGCGGCTCAGTGGGTTAAAGCCTCTGCCTTCGCCTCAGGTCATGATCTCAGGGTCCTGGGATCAAAATCCACATCAGGCACCCTGCTCAGGGGGAAGTCTGCTTCTCTTTCTCCCTCCACCTATGCCTCCCACCCGCTTTACGTGTGCTCTCTCTCTCTCTTTCAAACAATTAAATAAAATATTTTAAAACAAGTTTATTGGGCACCTGGTGGCTCAGTGGGTTAGAGCCTCTGCCTTCGGCTCAGGTCATGATCTCAGGGTCCTGGGATCGAGGCCCGCATGGGGCTCTCTGCTCAGCAGGGAGCCTGCTTCCTCCTCTCTCGGTGCCTGTCTCTCTGCCTACTTGTGATCTCTCTCTCTGTCAAATAAATAAATAAAGTCTTAAATAAAAAAAAAGAAAGCCAGATGAGCTTCCCAGCCAGATGCCACCCCCTCCCCCACACCAGTGGCCGACTGGGCCACAAACCAGACCTCCCACAGCACCCCTGGCAGGGCCCTGCTGGGTTAAGAAGATGAAATGCTGGTCCCTTTCCTGTTCTTTCTCTCCAGCTTCCAAAAGAACCTTCTGGTTCTGGTGTCGCTCATAGTTGCCCAAACCCACATGCATCCCACGTGTACCCAGAGCCGACAGACTCCAACCCTGCCAAAAGAAAGGGCCTCTAGCCCAGCCCTCCCAGGACTGAACCCCCAAAATTGGTCGCTGGGCTTTTGGTCCCCATCCTTACCACCAAAGCAGGGCTCCCTGATCACAGGGCTCCTGCAGCTCTTCCGAGTGCCTGCGGAGGGTCAGAAGAGGGAATGAGGGTTTACGGTACTGAGCCCTCAGACGTGCTACCTTGGGCCCAGGACTGGAGAGTGACCCAGGACTGATCCCAGAGCTCGCTGCCCCACCAGTCTTGTCTTCCTGAGTAGCGTAAGCAGTTGGCTACTCAGAAGCCCCGGCTGTCCTCTCCCCCTGCAGGCCCACTGTGTAGGTCAGGACAGCCAGGGCATCCCCAGGGGTACCTGGGGTTGGGGAGCCCTTAGCATGGGCCCCCACCCTGCCGGCAGGAGACGCACTGTGAGCACTGCCCCCCCCTTCTCACAGCAAAAGCAGTGTCAGATGCACAGTCTGGACAGACCTTGGGAGCAAAGTCCTCGGAAGCCACGGCCACTGAGGAAGATGTGTTCCTGAGCGGGGCTGTGATGCGCTCTTGCCTGCTGCATGATGCTTGCTTTCCTTGCTTAAGCCGAAGCAACCACGCACAGCCCGTTCCGATTTTCACGCCTGCGTCAGAGGCTCGTGCTTCCACGTATCACCTCACACGAAGGGACGTGTATTCGTGCCTGCAAGTGGCAGCCGTGGCCCGGACCTAGTAGATCGAGGCGACCAGGACAAGACTGTCTCCTGGAGGTTGTTCCCAGAATGGCCCCGACTGATCAACCTTTAGGAGTTGCCTGGGTGGCCCCGTTAGTTGAGGGTCTGACTCTTGATTTCGGCTCAGGTTGTGACCTCAGGGTCGTGGGACGGAGCCGCCGCATCCGGCCCTGTGCTCGGGGTGGAACCCGCTGGGGATTCTCCGTCTCCTGCCTCCGCACCCTGTGCGCGTGCTCTCTCGTCTCTCCAAGAAAGAAAGAAATCTTAAGAAAAGAAAAAGTTGCCTATAACAGTACAAGGGGCAGCCCTTCCAACGTAAGGGCTTCCAGAAGAGAAAGCAGAGAAGTGGGGGCTCCTCTCAGCGTCCGGCAGTGATGAGCTGAAGCTGGGGCCCCTTCCAGGGAGCAGGGTGCTGTGTCTTCAGCCACTGCCCTCGCTTAGGACTATAGGTGTGTTTGGGGGAAGGAGCTCATCTGTCTCAAAGGCATGACTGAGTCATTAGGAAAGCACCTGCCAGTATTCTGCTTTTTCTCTTGTCGCCTGCACAGCGCTCTGCAGGCTGGACCGAGAGGCTCAGTGTGGAAGGGGGACCTTCCCAGGGGCCCAGTGGGCTTGGACCTACAGGTGCCTGGGGCATTGGTGGGGCACACTGGCCTGCAGTGGGGAATTCTGTCCAGCCTGGGGAAGGTTTCCCTCTCGGGTCGATGCTGCCTAGGACCCTGTTGTTCACATCCACCAGCTTTTGCCGGGGGTCAGCCCCAGCAACAGTCAGGGCATCCAGAGGTGGTGAGGACATCGGTGATATGAGGAGCCCGGACGCGAAGAGTGGTGTGGGGATCTCCTGAAAACTGTGTCTTCAGGGTTCTTTATTTAAAGCTCGTGGTTACAGATCATTTGCAAGGAAGGGTGTATGATAAAAGAGTTTTGTAAGAGATTATATGGACTTTTCAGTTTCCAATCATAAATTTTTCCATGATATCGGCGCCATTCAGGTGCCATAAACTTAGGACAGAGCATCCCTAATTGTGGGCGGAAACAGGCCCTGGTTCACGGGCAGTCACATCAATCTAACTTTAGGCAACAGTTGGTTCTGTCTGATCTTATCTCAATAGAGTGTTTTATCCCCTGGCCTCGCAAGGCAGAGAGTGGTCACCAGGCGAACGGTGAACGGGTGGTCGTGGAGACTCTAAGTAACTACATTTAAACTATTAAGTATATTGGTATTGATATGGTTTCAATCAAAGTGTAACTATGCAGGTTATAATTATCAACTCCTAATTTCTGCTATAAAGGAAAGTGTCATAAACACACAGTATGCGTGAAGGTCAGGGAAAAGTCTTGTGAACAGACTCAGTTTGATAGTTGAGCAGGCAAGAACAAAAGGCAAGTAAAGATGGTGTTGATGACCGCGACATTAGCACAACTCCCTCACTTTGAGGGAGGACCGTGGCTCTCCGTGCCTTGCAGAGGGAAGCCATATGAGGGGTCAGGCTGCAGGTCTGCGGCAAGCCTTGGGAGAGGTCAGCTGGCTGTGCTGCCCGCTAACCACTGGTCAGGGCGTGAGCAGGTGCCTGCAGTGGCACACGGGCCACTTGGCTTCCCTGGGCCTGATTCCTTGGGGTTTGTGGAGATGTGTAGGAGAGACCCAACACCCACTCGACTGCTTCCCTGCCGTCTGGCCAAGTCTGGCCTGGCCCGGCACTGCCAGGGGAATCTGCCCCCACCACCTTAGCGCCCTGCCCACTCTGCCTGCTCTGGTCACACAGGAAAGGCAGGAGCCCTTTGTGTCCCATGCCGTTGTCACGTAAGCACACCATGGGCTCACGCACAGCTGGCCCCCAGGAACCAGACTCGTGTGTGGTGTTTAGGGAGCCATGGGATTCTTGGGAGTCTGTCCTTGAGAAATGGTGACAGGCAGCTCAGCTGAAGGCTGCCCCTGAACCCATTTCCACCGAGCCGGAGTCGGCAAACTGAGAACACTGTCAGGGACTCGAAGACCACCTGCAGTGTGCTTGGTTAGGGACCCCTCTCCATCTCTCCATTTCCAGGCTGCCCGGGAGTCAAACTGCTGCAGAGGGGGCAGTCTTGCCAGCAGGGGGCACCCCAGCCCTGGTCTGAAGGCTGCGGTGGGGACACCCCGCACAGCCAGGTACACCCCCCCACGCCTGCCGACTTCCGCCACTCAGCTCTAAACCGTGGGTGCCGCCGGCAAAAGGCCAGGGTGCTCCGAGCCCCAGCGCCGGGAGGGGCTCGGCTCCCCTGCCCTTCCCCAGCACCAGCCACAGAACACTGGCCTTCCGCCTGGCGCTCTTACAGGGCTGGACTGTTCCGAGGGGGTAAAGCACTGTAAGGAGACGGCAGAGCTCAGTTTACATCGAGTTTACTGTATTTTAAAGTCTGGGATGTTAGTGGGGAAGAGGCACAGTGAGCACGGAGTTGGTGTAGACAGGAGGACATGCCTTGGTGGGGCTGCAGGACATCAGGCACTGCCCTCGGGCCTTGTCTGGTGGCCCCCAGTAGAATAGTAGCGACAGCAGGTGGGGTCAGAAGACACTGTAGAGTCGCTGGGGTGAACCCACCCAGGGAGCCTCCTTTGTCCCCGCGCAGGCATGGAGGCCTCCCACCCAGACGCAGGAGAGGCTCGCCTGCAGTGCCATAGCCTTGGGGCTTGCAGGGGCAAGGAGCCCTCCTGTCTCCAGGGCCCTGCTCCTTCAGGAAGGTGCCTGGTGCCTCTCTGTGGCTGTGGCTGGACCCCGCGGGGTTGTGGGCAGGAAGGCAGGGCCACTGTCCCCAGCAGGCACTACCCCTCAGGCCAACTAAGCGCCCTGGTAAAGACCAGCTTTCTGCTCACCCGGCTGCTGACCACACCATCAACCTGCTGCCACAACTCCCTGCCCTTTTCCACATTCCCTCCTGTCTGGGAAGCCTCTGGAACCCGGCCAGAGCCAGCTCCTGCCCTTCCCCCATCCACCTACCGACATCTAGGACCTGAGCGGCCACTGGGCCAAGCCCTCCCAAACCGGTGCCAGCCGTTGCCCGCAGAGGGACTGGTCCTTCCCACATGTGAGAGGTCCCGCCGCTCCCCTCAGCTGCCTCCCGCCCTGGGCTCAAGGCCAGTCCCGTATCTGATGTTCTCAGCCCGCCCCAGACTCCCTGTCCGCCTTCCTGCTAATTCCCGCCCGAAGGACAGCACGGCGCGCCCAGCTCTGGGCGCCGGCAGGGCGGGGGTCGCGATGGCAAAGCTGCTGCCACGGCGGCAGCAGAGGGTCCGGCGGGGGAGACACGCGAGGCCCGCGTCCTAGAAGGCGGACGCCCGAGCGGGGGGCCCTCCGCCGCCGCAGGAGAGTTCCGGGGAGGGGGGTGCGGGCGGAGCCGCGGCGGGCCGAGGCCCGGGTTCCGGCGGGGCGTGCGTCCCCCGCCGGGCGGGGAGCAGGGGGCCCTCGGGCGGGCGGGCGGGGCGGCCGGCTCACGGCTCCCGGCCCCCCGCCCCGCCGCGCTCGCCGTCGGGCGTGCACGCCTTGGCCGACAGCGCGCTCTCGCGGCCCGAGCGGAAGGCGGCCGTCACGGTCACCAGGTAGGCGGTGCCGGGCGCCAGGCCCTGCAGCGCGGTGCTGTTGCGGCCCGCCGGCACCTCCACGCGCTGCGCCGCGCCGTCCAGCAGCGGCCCGTACTGCACGCGGTAGCCGAGCACGGCGGCCGGGCCCAGCGCCGGGGCCCAGCTCACGCACAGGCTGCGCGGCCCGACGTGCGAGATGACGACGCGCCGCGGCCCGGCCTCCTCTGTGGGGGGAGGGGGGCCGCGTGAGCGGGCGGGGCGGGGCCTCGGTCTGGCCCCGCCCCCGCCCGGCCCGCCCTCCGCGGCCCGCTCACCCGGCAGCGTGTGCACCCGCAGGTGCTGGGGCCTCACGAGGTGCACGTTGGATTCGGGCAGCAGCGCCACCTCGTAGTCGGTGTCGGGGTCGAGGTTGGTCCAGGCCCCGCCCGTGGCGTTCCCCGGCAGCTGCTGGCGACGCACGGTGCCCGGCTCGGCGCTGGGCGCCAGCTCCAACACATAGTAGCCAGAGTCCGCGGTCAGCAGGGGAGGCCAGGCCAGGCGGAAGCCGCTGGATGTGACCTCAGAGGCGCGGAGTTGCTGTGGCCGCATCGCGTCTGCGGGTGGTGCAGGGGGTCAGGTCTCCTCTCGCCAAGCCTGGGGCCCTGACTGCTGACTCAGGGAAGACCAGACAGGGAGATGTGGGGGACAGCCCGGGCTCCGCCCCCCAGCAGTGCTAACGATGCACGACCCGGTGACAGGGCTGGGGTACGGAAGAGTGCCGTCCCCCACCTGTGACTCCATCAGGCGCTCAGCCGCAAACCCAGACAGGTGAGGAGCTATAGTGGCTACTTACCACCACTCCAGTGGCCTGACGGGGGGGTGTCTGAACACAGAGGGCCAGCCCCCCTTCCCAGGCCAAATGGCCAGCACAGATTGTGGGGTCAGCTCTGGACAGTCACCACAAAGGGGCGCCACTGGGGCAGCCAGAAGATGGGAGGCCACCGGTGGGGGGACACCCGGAGGAGGGATGACCCGACAACTCCAGGAGTAGCTGGGTGTGGGGTCAGAGTGCTGCCCACCTCATGTTTCTAGGAGGGGACATCCACAGTGGGACCCCCAAATGTGCCTTACTCCCGAGTCTGTGACACCACATGGCTGGCTATCTGAGTGACCACCATGCAGGTAGATAAGGCTGATGAATGTCCGCGCAGGGTTATGCCCATTGGAACCCTCATGCTTCCCCATTTCGTGCTGCAGCCGGAGGCCTGGCTCTCATTCTCCTGCCGGCCCACACATGCAGGCCCCACCCGACTGCCTCACTGCCCTGCAGCCTTGGGTCTTCCTGTCCAGCTGCTCGCCTTCCCTTCTGCTGTCCCCTGCAGGCTCAGCCACAGTCATTGACTGAGGGGCCACCAGAGTCCAGGTGTCCCAGGAGGAAAACCTTCGGAAGGACCCTCTACACTTCTGCAGCCCAACCCTTTCAGCTTTTGGTGGATGATTAACCCACAGGCGGAGGCTCCGGGAGAATCCTGGAGTTAGGGGCATTTTTCAGTGGATCCAGCCGGCTGAGCCAGTAATCAGGCCCTCCATCTCCAGCCCCGCCCACTGTGAGGTGTGGCTGCCCGGAGGGCGTGGGGGGGTTCATAACAAAATGGGTGGGAGCGGCCAGCCCCTGCAGTGGGCCCTCCCTGGTCCAGCCTCCTCTCTCTGAAGCCCCCAAACCCCATCGGAGCAAACCCACTCACGCGCCTCTGTGACTGCCCGTAGCTCTAGGTGGGCAGGGCCCGCAATCTGCGATCCCAGCCCATCCCGACCTGGCTCTGTCACCCGCAGGCGTCCTCAGCCTTCGGCCTTCCCTCCTCTCCCTTTGACCACATCCCACCACATGCAGCCCCTTGGTCTCTCGGCCCTCTCCAGGCCCTCCACTCTGGGGTGGGCCCGTCAGCAGTGAACGTCCGCGGCAGGTGTTTACTCAGGCCTGACCCTCTGCCCCCTGAGAGCCCCAAGCAGTGAGGCCTACAGGGCGCACGACTGGAGCACGTTCCCAGAAGATGCGCAGAGAAGCCCTGTGAGCTGCCTCCCTGCTGAACCCCACAAAGTGCCTCACTGGCGTCGTCCCTGGAGCCCTGGCCCCTGCTCCAGGCCCTCGAGTTCCTCTCCTTGCACCTCTTCCGGGGTTCCTCGCCTCTTCCCACCTACCCAGAATGGATGCCCTCAGCTCCTGGGTGATGATGTGCAGGTCATCCACGTCCACAAAGTGCAGGTGCTTCTCGGGGGGCGCCGAGGCGGCAGCCGACAGCTCCAGGAGGTTGCCGTGGCCAGTACTGACGATGAAGACAGTAACACCCTGGTCCTTCAGCTCCTGCATGGGGGGCCCCACGGGGTCGCTGGAGCCGCCGTCTGTCACCCACACCAGCACCTTGGGTACCCCTGGCCGGGCCCCCGCTGCCTCTGCGAACAGCTGCTCCTTGGCGTAAGCCAGTGCCAGGCCCGTGTTGGTGGCACCCATGCGCTGGGCTGCAGCACGAATGGCGTCCTGGGCAGCCTCGCCTGAGCTGTGCTGGCCGAAGGGGAACTCGGTGTACGGGCGGCTGCCCACATGCACCAGGCTGGCACGCAGAGCCCTGGGGCCCAGGGGCAGCAGGCCCACCAGCTGCCCCACAAACTCCCGAACTCGGGAAAACTCATAATGAGACACGCTGGCCGAGCTGTCCAACAGAAACAGCAGGTCCCCCTGGGGGGCCGATGCTGGGGGGCCTGGGGGAGAGGGGAGGGTTCAGCCCCAGGTGGTGGCCCCAGACAGCCCCACACCCAGGGCAGAACCCCCAGGGTCTGAGCTTGCCCTAAGCTGGAGCTTTCCCTTACCCAGGTAGGTCCTGAAAGCCTGCTCAGCCCCACCCCGAAAGGTGCTGAAGGTGGCACCCCTGGGGGAAGAAGGAGACAGGTCCTGAGCCAACAAGTGGCCCACAGTCTCAGTGGGTTCAAGCTCTGCACCCCCTTCGTGTACCTGGGGTGCTCTCTGGGCTCAAGTCTCATCTGTAAAGGAGTGCCAACACCTCTAAGCTCCTCCACCCTCCCTTTGCTCAAGGGTCCTGGCCCAGCCCCCAGGAGTGTGGGTGGACAGGCCTGGGTCCCAGGGGGTTGTTTCCTCAGGCCTGGCTCCCCGCCCACAGCCCACCCTCCAGGTAAAGCAACTAGTTGTTGGGACTGGGGGCCGAGGTGGACTGATGAGGGGGACAGAGCATGATCACAGCCCCTCCCACAGCCCATATGGCCGGGCTGGAGTCGTGACCCCACTTACAGATGATGTCACCCCTCCTCTGGACCCAGGAAGCAGGTTACCCGCTGCAGCAGCCTGAGGGCCCATCAGCCCCTCCAAAGCCTTCCCCTTGCTCCCAGCACCCCAGGGGGCAAAAGGACCTCTTCTACCACTGGGCCAAGTGCAGACAGGAGCTGAGGTGTCTCCGTTCCGATCTTTCCGCCTCTGTTTCCCCCAATCGCCGGGGCGACTCTAGCCCTCTTAACATCCCATCCCTCTATTGAGCGTCATCCCGAGGAGAAGGAAACTGAGGCAGGGACCTCCTCCCCGACAGACACCTCCCTCTCCCTTTCTGGACCCGCCCCCAACATCTGGCGCCCTAGCAGCCGGGGGCACGTGCCCTCCCACCGCAGGTGGGTGGGGTGCCCTGCGGTCGTCCCTCCCCGGCGGCCGCCGGAGGGAAAGGGACTGAGCGGCGCGGGCAGCGGGGGGCAGGGGCGCCGCCCGAGCTGGAGCCCAGCCCGCCGCCGGCCTCACTCACCACGTTCGGCGCCGCTCCGCGCCAACACCAGCCGCAGGCTCAGGGCCAGGCCGAGCGCCGTCCAGGGCAGCATCGCGCGCGACGGGAAGGGGCGCGCTCGGCCTCCGCTCGCCACTCGCTCGCTCGGGGACTGCGGGGCGCGCCGCCGCGCAGACCGGACCCGACCCCGCCCCCGGGAGGCCCCGTCCCCGAGGCCCCGCCCCCGGTGCACACTCACCCCGCGTGCTCAGGCGCCCAGACTCCGGGAGGCGGGAGGCGTGCACGCGGAGAGACCCGGGCGGGTAGCGACACGCAGCACTCACGGAGATGCGACCGCGGCACACGCGCGTGGGCGTGCGCGCACACACACACACACTGCCGCTTTCTTCCCTGGTTGGGAGGCTTCGGGCTGCGCACTGTCCCCCGCCCCCAGCCAGGAGCAGAGCAGGGAGCTCTCAAGCTGAACCACCCCCAGGCCGTTGACCAGTCACCCCCCAATGCTACGAGTCTCTGAAATCAAGCCCAAGGGAAACCCAGGGGAGCCACGGGGTGGGGGTGACACGGAAAACAAGGTCACCGGCAAGGCCCAGGCCCTGAACTCACCTCTCCCACAGGGCTGAGGGAAGGGTAGGTGTTGGGGTTGGACACTTAGAAAGAAAACGTGCTTTGGGAGGGCACAGAGGCCTGAAAGGGAGCTTCTCGAGGGACACAAAGCCCCCCATGCCACCTGGCTCCCTGAAGGAAGAGGCAGAGGAGCTGGGAATGGCTGGTTCAGGCCCTCTCCAACGTGACCATGGGGAAGTATTCTTGTCTGCATACACCCTGCCCAATGAGGGGCCCCGGGCTTGACCTAAGGTCCAAGTACAGGACCAAAGGTAGGCCCCCAGCCCTCTGGAGGGACCCATTAGCACCAGAGGTGGCTGACCACAGGGGGGCATCCTGAGGCCACTCAGGTTGTGGGGCAGATTGCCTCCCTTTGGGCAGGAGCTGAGGCTCCAGATAAGGTATCTCACTACTCCTTTTCTTTTTACTCTTCTTCTTTTTTTTTCTTTTTTTTTTTTTAAGATTTTATTTATTTGACAGAGAGAAACACAGCCAGAGAGGGAACACAAGCAGGGGGAGTGAGAGAGGGAGAAGCAGGCTTCCCGCTGAGCAGGGAGCCCGATGTGGGACTAGATCTCGGGTCTCTGGGATCATGACCTGAGCCGAAGGCAGTCGCTTAACCAACTGGGCCACCCAGGCGCCTCTTTCCTCTTCTTTTTTTAAGATTTTATTTATTTCACAGACAGAGACATTAAAAGAGGGAACACAAGCAAGGGGAGTGGGAGAGGGAGAGATGCAGGCTTCCAGCTGAGCAGGGAGCCTGATGCAGGGGTTGATCCCAGGACTCTGGGATCATGACCTGAGCCCCACTGAGCCTCCCCGGCGCCACAAGGTCTCTCACTGCTAAGACCACTGCCTTCTCCCAGCCACTACTCTGTGGAGCTGGGTGGGCACAGGTCCCCCAGTGCAACGTGACAGGGGTGCCTCTGCCAGGATGTCCCCTCCCTTCCTCCCTCCCCAGGAGGGTGCTCAGCAGCACGGACGGATGGGACTCAATGGTTTTCCTTCCTCCCTTTATGGCAGGTGAGACACTGAGACAGGCCGGAGCTCCAACTTTGCCTAAAAAAGGAAGTGGCTCAGCCAGGCTGGAGGCGCTGGGGCAGGAACAAGTGAGAACTGTGTCCCCGCCGCCCCCACCCCCTGGAAGGGAGTCTTGGCAGGGTGGTGCTGGCTCAGCTCCACAGACCTCAGGCTTCTGCTGGGACCAGAGAGGGCCTGGTGCTTCCGCCTGGGCCCCTTTGGTGGGGGGGCGGGGGCAACGGGCTTGGGCCCCTGAAGTCCAGGGTGTGCCTCCCAGGGGAGCTGTCTGGCCCCCAGCCCTGACGCACACAAGGCTGGTGGGGACCGCTGCTGCTGCTGGGGACAGTGAGTAGAGGCCATGGCCAGGCAGAAGCAGCTGGAGGCTGGGGCTCCCGCCCAGAGCCCTGACCCAGGAGACGCTAGGGTTGAGGCACCCAGGTAAACATATGCAAACACTTCCTGGCTCACTCTCCCTCTCACTGGCACCCGCGGCCAGGGGTAGGGTGCTGGGTCCTGGTGGACTGCCCTGGGGCGAGCTTGTCCCCCAACTCCTGGGCAGCACGCACGCCCCGGGCCCACTTCAGCCTGCGCTGCCGGCAGACAGGGAAGTTTCCGTCCCTTCTGGAAAAACTGAGCGGGTCTTCTTGGCTATGACTCAGGCCCTCAAGGAAGCAGCTGCCCTCCTCCCTCCAGCGTCTCCATCAGTGGAGAGAAAGGATGAGAGGCCCAGTCTTAGGACGGGTCTGCCACGGCCTCTGTCCAGATTTGGCTGAGCTCGGCCACCAGCCCTGGTAGAGTTCTTCCTCAGCTCTGCTCGGTCATCCCTGCTACTCACGCTGAGCTGAGCTCTCACCCGACCCCCCCCCCAGGAGAGCAGCCGTCCCCCCTCCCCCTGCAACCTGGTCAGCTCTATTCCCCCGGCCCCCTGCTCTGCCCCAAGGCTCTCCAGCTGCTAGCATCATGGCAGGTCTCATTCCAGCATCCTGCACGTCCCCACAGGAGACTCGGGCAGATGGAGGGTCCCCAGGGAGCATGGGGGTCAGCCAGGAGTGTCATAGTCAGGGTCAGGGCTGGGCTCAACGCAGACGCCAGGGGACAACACAGATATAATCACCCGGAAGCCTCCTCTCAGAAGAAAGACAGGCTGGGAGGCCAGGGGCGCTGAGAAGGACAGAGGCAGCCTGGATACAGCAGGCTCTGCCCACACCCCCCCCCCCAGGCCCAGCCCCTGCCTTGGCCCCAGCCGAGAGCCCCAGAGCATCACTTCCCGGCACTGGCCCACCCCATCTGCTGCTCCACAGGCAGGTGGAGGGGGTTCTGTGAAGCTGGGGACACTCCTCTCTGAAGGCACTGCCGCTGCCCCCACAGGGTCCCCGGGAACATTCCTCCTCCGCACAGTCCAGGCCTCTGTGGAGAAGAAGGGCCTTTTGTCCCCAGCTCACTGTGGTCATGTTGACCCCAGGGAAGAGCTCCCAGGGCCTCTGACCCCAGCCCGAGGGCGCGCTGGGCCCGAGGGCGCGCTGGGCCCGAGGGGAAGAGCAGTGTGTCCCCGCCCTCTCCCAGTGGGACGCCCTGTGCCTGTTTTCTGTGCGCTTGTACGTCACCTATACGCTCATGCATGCACTGGGGGACACAGAGACGGGACTAGGCCCCCGGAACCCACCCCACAACAGGAAGGGGGGCAGAGGGAGGGGGCCAGAGCAGCAGGGCCCTTCGGCCACCCGCCCAGCTGCTGTGCCCACACATCCTTCTAAACGCCACCTGCCTGCTTGTGGTCAGGGACATGCCAGCACCTAAGGGACAAAGCTTGAGGGTCTAGGAGTCCTATCCTCTCCCTCCCCAGGAGCCCAGGCCTGACCGCTGTGGTCCCAGAGCTGGCAAAAGCAGGGTGGGCAGCCTGGGCATGGCCTGGGTAGCGCCCTATGCGTTCACCCCATCAGGTCAGGTCTCTGCTAGCGCCAACCAATGCCAGATTCTGCTCTGGGGACATGTGGACCTGTCCTCTGAGGGCTGCCAGGCTGGATGGGGGGCGCCTGCCCGCCAAGAGGCAAGTCTGCTTATTTTCCCTGACAAGGGTGGGGCCATGTCGGACCAGGTGGGCCTGAGGCGTAGGAAGTCCCCAGACCGCTGGCCCGGGTGTCAGGACAGTGAGGAGGCGGGAGGGGGCAGATAGGGTGGGGCAGGTTGTAAGGCTCCGGGGCGGAGGCAGGGACCCATGCTGTTGGTGCAGGGGCAAGGCAGGTGCCAGGGGCTGGTGCTGGGCACCTACGGGGCCCCAGGGAGCTGGCGTCTTGGGTAGATGCTAATGGACAGGGGGTGGGAGGCAGAAAGGAAGGCCGGCGTCCAGACTCCTGAATTTCTGGCCTGTACAGACCTGAATAATGGCCCCCTCCTGAGCTGGGACCACAGCTTTGTTTCCCCTGCTGGAAACTTCTGCAGCACGGAGCTGATCACTAAACCCAGCCCCAGTCCTGGGCAGGGTCCAGGCCAGTTTGGATTGGTGAGTAGAGACTGGGGAAGACAGACCAGTGTCAACCCCTTGGTTGGGGGCTCCCCAGAGGTGAGGGTCGGGCCCAGGGGGCAGGAGGGAGGAAATGAGCAGCAGAACTAATGTCTGAGGGGCCCCCATCCCAGGAAACACTCCGAAGGAGTAAATGCCCTGGGGAAGCTCTAGGAAACTTCCAGAGCCTCCCCTCCCCATCTGTGCCTCCCCTCCCCATCTGCGGGGTTGGGACAATGTCTCTGCCTGGGGTGTTCTGGGAGGCAGACAGAGGCACGCACACCCATCTACACAGACACGAAGTGCACACGCACACACGCACACTTGCGCACACATGCACTGTAGAGACCCCCCCCCCATGACCAGGCCCACTGGGCAGGGGCCTGGGCACCTGGGAAAAAACATTTGTTCCCCAAAATGGAGATTTCTACCTGCCCCACCAGTAACCTCGTGCCTCTGCCCTTGGCTTTCCCAACTCGCCCTCTAAAAGCAGACCACTCGGCCTCTTCTTTACCCCCCACAGCCCAGGCGCTCCTTTTGTGAGTGGGTGGGGCACAGCTGGGGCTGGCCTCTCATCCCTGGGGTCAGCTGGAGGCCGTTCAGGGCCCCCGGGGCCGGCCTGGGAAGTTGGGACACACCTTAGGAACCTTTGAGGCTCTGGCAGCCGAGCTCCCCACCGAGGCCTCCCCCCCACCAAGTCCAGCTGTTGTTTTGATGACACTGGGGCCAAGCGGATCCTCAGGAGAGCCCTCATCTCTGAAGCCTGGCCAGAGCCTGCCCAGCCTCGGGCAGGAGGGGAAGGAAGGCGGCTTCAGACCCGGGGAAGACAGTCTTGGGCGCTGGGCGACCAGCCAGGCTCCTGTCTGACTGGGCGCAGACAACTGGAAAACCCCAAGAACTCCTGTGGGATCTGAGCCAGCCGCACCGTGCTCTGCTCAAGGCCACGGAATGAGCCTGAACCCTGAGCCACGCTCTTCCGGCACATCTGAGTCTTGACCCCGTGGGTCACACACCGAGCCTCGGTGACAACAGAGTAATGCTAGATCCTCGCAGAGGCCTTTCAGCTACCTCTGGATCTGGACAAAATACAAGAGACACA
The DNA here is from genome assembly GCA_004023965.1 of Spilogale gracilis. Taxonomy (NCBI): domain Eukaryota; kingdom Metazoa; phylum Chordata; class Mammalia; order Carnivora; family Mephitidae; genus Spilogale; species Spilogale gracilis. The sequence continues at coordinate 37,387 of PITA01014687.1, forward strand.
TTTTTGTTTCTTTTTAAAATAATCTGGGGACGGACGCCTGGTGGCTCAGTCGGTTAAGTGTCTGCCTTTGGCTCAGGTCCTGGGATGGGATGCGTCAGGTTCTCAGCAGTTAGCACACTCCTCCCTCTGGCTGGTGCTCTCGTGCGCGCATTCTCTCTCTCTCCATCTCTATCTCTATCTCTATCTCTCTTCCTCTCTCTCAAATAAATTTTAAAAATCTTTAAACAGGGGACGCCTGAGTGGCTCAGTTGGTTGGGCGACTGCCTTCGGCTCAGGTCATGATCCCGGAGACCCAGGATCGAGTCCCACATCGGGCTCCCTGCTTGGCGGGAAGCCTGCTTCTCCCTCTCTCACTCCCCCTGCTTGTGTTTGTTCCCTCTCTGGCTGTGTTTCTCTCTGTCAAAATAAAAATAAAATCTTTAAAAAAAATCTTTAAACAAATAAATATAAGCAAATACCTTTATAAAAAATAATCTGTGCATTCAACATGGGGCTTGAACTCACAACCCTGAGATCAAGAATCGCAAGCTCTAAAACAAACAAACAAACAAACAAGATATCACATGCTCTACTGACTTGAGCCAGTCAGGTGCTCCAAGAAATACATTTTTTTAAAGATTTTATTTATTTATTTGACAGAGAAACCCAGCCAGAAAGGGAACATAAGCAGGGGGAGTGAGAGAGGGAGAAACAGGCTTCCTGTCAGGCAGGGAGCCAGATGCGGGGCTCGATTCCAGGACTCCAGGATCATGTCTGAGCTGAAGGCAGACACTTAACGACTGAGCCACCCAGGCGCCCCAAGAAATACATTTTAAAAAATTTTTAAATATTTTATTTATTTATTCGACAGAGAGAGAGATCACAAGTAGGCAGAGAGGCAGGCAGAGAGAGAGGTGGAAGCAGGCTCGCTGCTGAGCAGAGAGCTTGACGGGGGCCTCGATCCCAGTACCCTGAGATCATGACCTGAGCTGAAGGCAGAGGCTTAACCCACTGAGCCACCCAGGCGCCCAAGAAATACATTTTTAATGCACTGCTGGGCTTACAAGGAAGTAAGTATCTTGAAGGCTCCCCCCAAATTAAAAACACTAAGAATAAACCAGTAAACAGAAACCCAGGAAGATGAAAGGAAACAGGTGGGATAGCAGGGAGGGCCCTCTCAACACAGGGACGGAGAGACGCACTCGCAGTCAGGAAAGCCTGCATGGGACCCAAGTAGGACCCAGGTGAGGCATGCCTTGCAGAGGGAACCCTTCCCCGAGGGAGTGTGTCCTCACAGTGCTCACAGGTACAGGCGCACTGTGGAAAAGAAGCATCTATTCAAAGAAACAATATACTATTAGTGTGAATCATCAGAAACAACAAATGACAGATATGGACCCCCTAAAGAGTCAGAAATTGTCATTGTTCGGTACAGAATATAAAATAATTATATGGGAAATGCTCAAGAAATTGAAGCAAAACTGGAATTCAAAAATTGAATGTGAACAAAGAGACCATCAAAAATGGTGAGATTTGATAAGAAACAAGTATAACTTTTAGATGTGGTAACAAAATTAAATGAACGTGTTAATTGGCAGATTAGACACAACCAAATAATTAATGAAACTGGAAGAAGATGAAGAAATTGCCCAGAATTCAGGACAGAGAGTCGGGGAGACCGAAATACAAAAGAGAGGGGAATGAACACTGGGAGGTAAGGGGAAGAGATGCTCCCAAAAAAGAATGAACGGGAGGCCAACTTGGAGACATGCGTAATGGTTGAGAATTCTCAGGGAGCTGTAGGAACGGGAAACACAGTATATACGGAATGGATTAGTAAAAACATATCCACGACTTGCAACATGCTTAAAGCCAAAGATGGGGAAAGACAGGGAAGATGTAACAGAATTATCCAGAGAGAGCGGACTGAGCTCTTAACTCTGGCAGCAATCTGGATGCCAGCTCTGGTCACAAGCTGAGCCCTGACCCCCAACCCAGGCTGAGCCCTGCAAGGCCTCGGGCTGCTGGCCATTGCTGAACTTCTGGAACTGTGTGCTTCCCGGGCAAGTCTCGCCACTTCTGGAACCCTCTGGAGGCCCGCAAACTGACCATACACCGGGCCTACAGAGCTGCCCTTTGCGAGGGACAGAAGCCAGGAGGGCCCCCTTTCTCTGAGCCTGGCCACGCGCCCGTCTCTGAGAGGCATCTCCCTCCTTCCCAGCGCCTCCGCATTAGAGGGGATTGCAGGGGTAGGGAAACCTTGGGGAGGGGGGACCTCGGTTCCGGGGAGTCTGGGGCCACCTCGCGGCCGCTCCAAGCACTACGTACGAAGCCCCGACCTCTGCCCGCGATTTTCCAGGACGGAACCTGGACGCACGCCCCGGGGCTCGCAGGCCTGGGGCTCTCCTACCGGGCAGGGGAGGAGTTCGGGGTTCGGGGCCCCGGGATTTGGGAGCCTCGTTCTTTGGAGTGGGCTCTGGGGCTCACACCCAGGCGCAGAGCTGCTCCTCCCCGTCGGGATGGCGTCCCACTGGCCCACGGTCGCTGCACCCCGGGTGGCGGCGGGGTCCAGGGGTGCAAGCGGGGGGCGCTAGCAGCGTGCGGAGGCGCCGGGCCAGGCGGGTGCGCACGGCCGAGGCAAGCACGAGCAGCGGAGGCAGCGAGAGGAAGCCGAGGACGATGAGCGCCGCGGAGCCTCTGTCCGAGAGGAGCGCGCGGCACGCGGGGCGGGGTGCCGGGTGCACCTGCGGGCGAGGCGAGCGGTCAGACAGGGCGGGGAAGGCCGGGCGGCGGGTGGCCGCGCGGAGGCCTGGGGGCGGGGCCCGGAGGAGGGGCGGGGCGGGGCGGCCGTGGGGGCGGGGCCCGGCGGGGCCTGGTAAGTACCCGCGGGCGGGAGTAGGTGCACCGGGCCGGGCGGCGGTCAGTGCGAACCCGAGGGCTGGGGCCCGGCCGGGGGTCTGGGGCCTGGCGGAGTGGGGTGGCTGGGCTGGCTGTGGCCAGGCATTTTTGAGTCGAGAATGGGAGATCTGGGGCCCAAGCGGCAGATGGCCCGAGTAGGACTCCCTTGAGGGGAGGCTCACAAACTTGTTCCCCGTTCGTCCCATCGCGGCTTTCTGCGCGTCGCCGCTCTCCTGGGGCCCTTCCTGAAGTGAGCATCCGACCTCGAGCTCGCACAGCTGCCTCTGCCCAGAAGCCACCACCTCTCTCCCGCGGCCCCCGCCCTCATCCCCCCGCCCCTGCCCTGTGCCTACAGAAGGAGGACCCAGGGCGTGGCTGCCTATATGCCCCTTCCGTAGGCCAGGCCGTAGCCCATTCCACGCCGGGAAATCCAGCCCAGGGCAGGAGGGGTCTCCAAGTAGCTGTGGGGACGGGGAGGAGCGGTGCCCTGGAGAGCTTTGGCAGTATCTTCGCCTCCTCTTCCTGGAACCACCCGCCTCTTCCCACCATGCCCAGCTGTCCGGGCCCTGGTGGCCCTTGGTACAAGGCTAGGGGCCTCGCAAGGGGAGGGAGCTGTCGGCTCCAGCGACAAACAAAAGCCCTTCTTTTTCTGTGGCTGCAGGAGGGGGAAGGGGGGTGTGCTTGGCAGAAGAAGGGGCTTTCCACAGGGGGGCACATACGTCTGTGGGACAAGGGGGCTGTGCTGAAAGGGCAAGATTCACCTACAACCCCAGGCCCCAGCAGCTGTCCAAGACCCCCCAGTCCCGAGGGCCCCAGTCAGCGCCCACACTGCCCACGGAGGGCTTAGCTCACCCTCGAGTGGCACAGGAATCCCAGGTAGACGACGGCAGCCGCAGGCAGCAGCGCCAGCAGGAACACGGTCACCGGCAGCAGGAGCGGCAGCAGGAGCCCCGCCAGGGCCCGGCCAGGCAGCAGCAGGGTCCCCAAGCCCTGGACAGCCAGGCCTATCCACCCCGAGGACATCATGGCTGAGGCCTGGCTGTCAGGAAATCTTCCTGGCAGCATGGGTGCCGTGTCGGAAGCGCCCCCTCCCTCATCCTCCTCTGTCTCCTTCTCCTGTTCACTCATGCTTTCGCAGGCAACAGGCCTGGGGGGTTCCCAGCGGTGGTCAGACGACAGGGTCTAGGTCCCCAGGTCAGACTCCCACCCAGAGCCCACCAAGCATTGTGGATCCAGATGGAGGACAGCACCCTGGCCCAGGTAGGCCTAGCTCTAACCATCAGTCTCCAGGGCCACACCGCTGCCTCAGTTTCCCCTGCTGCCAGGCTGGGCCTCTTTCTGCCAGGCGACTTCAGCTCCAGCCCTGGTCAGTCTCCCCAGCCAGCTCCTGTGTGTTCTGGTCAGGGCTTGCGCAGCTGTCTGGCCCCGGGGCCCTCCTCCCTCCTGGTCCCGCCCTCTCCCTGCTTCCAGCTCCCCCCACACAACCACTGCATTTCCTAGGTCTTGACTCAGTTGCTGCTGTGCTGAGGTGGTCACTCAGCGCGCGGCCCGGCCTTAGTCCCTGCTGGTGCCCTCTTCCCCGAGCCTGACGTCTCTCAGTAAAGCGGGGGCAGCCCCGGGTGCCTAGACTGGAGGGCTGTTGAGAGGCCACGTGGGCAATGCCCACGAAACGCTTAGTGCAGGACTCAGCATACAGTAGGGGCTCAATAGGGGCGCCTGGGTGGCTCAGTTGGTTGGGCGACTGCCTTTGGCTCGGGTCATGATCCTGGAGACCCGGGATCCAGCCCCACATCGGGCTCCCTGCTCTGCAGGAAGCCTGCTTCTCCCTCTCTCACTCCCCCTGCTTGTGTTCCCTCTCTGGCTGTGTTTCTCTCTGTCAAATAAATAAAATCTTAAAAAAAAAAAAAAAAAACAGTAGGGGCTCAATAACAGTGGCTACGATTACAAGCATCCTTTGTGTTGGAGTCTCATCCGTCCTGAAGACAGAGCCAGCGTGCATTCTGTTATTTCAGCTGGGGAAAAAACTCTGCTCTTCCGTGAACCCCAGCCCATTTCCCCAAACATTACTGAAATGCTCTCAACCCCTAACACGGTAGGTTTTTCTTGCGTACTGCACATTTTCTTTTTTTAAAAGTATTTTATTTATTCATTTGACGGAGGGAACACAAGCAGGGGGAGTGAGAGAGGGAGAGGGAGAAGCTCCCCGCTGAGCAGGGAGCCCAATGCGGGGCTCCATCCTGGTACTCCGGGATCATGACCTGAACCCAAGGCAGATGCTTAACGCCTGAGCCCCCCAGGCGCCCCGCAGACGGCATTTTAAACAGCACTTAGGTGACTAGCTGACACTGGGAGCAGCTCGCCTGTGAGCTGAATGGACAGGCCGACCGGCATCAGATAAGAACGGGTCCCTCTCATGCCTTCTCCCACCGCGGGCTTGATCACTATCCAACTTTTCTTCTAACATTTCCCAGCACGTAAATTCCCTTCAGACATGTTATGAATGAAGGATGACAGCGATCGTGCCCAGCAGAATTGAGGGGCGCAAGCCTGAGACGGGCTTCTGTGAGGACGTGAGCAGAGGCTCGCTGCAGCCCATGCCATGCCCTGTTCCCCGAGACACGCATACGTGCGCAATTGCATTGTTCTCACTGGTGCACACATATTCAGATCTTACAGTAGCTACTTATTCAGATATGAATTTAGGGCAGAAAATCGCACAGATGATAATGTTCAGATGCAGAGTTCAGGTGGAGAGGGTACCTGTCTGCTCTCCTAAGCTCCGGCCTCTGCTCAGGTCCCTCTTGCATGCATTTGCCCATGCAGTAAGCACTCGCGGAGCTCCCTCAGTGTGCCACGACTGCTCTAGGCTGCGTGGACCCAGTGGTAAAGGAGGCCAACGTGGGCCTCCGCTCCGGAGGGGACAGCTCCATGTGGGCGCCCCGGCAGGCCTGCGTGAATCCGCAGCTCAGTGAGCGGGGCCGGGCTCCGGGCTCCGGGCTGTGGCAGAAGGTGGAGGGACAGGCCACGCAGCTGGCTCTGAAGGCCTTCCGCCTTCGGGAAGGCATGTTCCCTCTCCCGCTGACAAATACATGAGTAAAAACCTTTATTTTATTTATTTGCTTGTTTATTTAATTTGTCAGAGAGAGAGAGAGAGTGAGAGAGAGAGAGAACACAAGCAGGGGGAGCAGCAGAGGGAGAGGGAGAAGCAGACTCCCCACTGAGCAGGGAGCCCCACGTGGGGCTTGATCCCAGGACCCTGGGATTATGACCCGAGCCAAAGACAGATGCTTAACTGACTGAGCCACCCAGGCATCCCTAAGTAAAAACCTTTAAAATAAAAATCTTAACAAATTTCTTTCAAATAGAATAGATACTTTTGTGGAATGGTGAGTGCCAAGAGGAAAATAAAACAGGGTTGGGCTGCTTCAAATCAGTGGTCAGGCTAGAGGGCTCCTTTGGAGAGGTGAAATTTTTTTTTTTAATTTTGTTTATTTGACAGAGAGAGAAGAGGAGCACAAGCAGGGGGAGTGGCAGGCAGAGGGAGAGGGAAAAGCAGACTCCCCGCTGAGCAAGACCCAATCCCAGGACCCTGAGATCATGACCCAAGCCGAAGATGGGTGCCCAGACAACTGAGCCCCTCAGGCGCCCTGGGAGGTGACATTTAAACAGAGTGACTGAGGCTCACAGGATCGAGTCCATGTGGCTTTGGGGTGAGGGGGGGCCATTCAGTCCCTTGCCAGAGACCCAGCCTTTGGATCTGGCACCTGGAAAGGCTGCTCTGTAGGTAGGTGGGGGGGAAAGTCAAGATCTGCTGCCCCTCTAGAGCGGGGATGGGGGGTGTGTGTGTGACAGGGCAGGCCCTTCAGGACATCTCATCCCTGGGAGTGTGTGTGCAGGGATGGGGAGCCCAGAGGGCTGGGAACGGCATGGCTGCCCAAAGCCATGTTGCCTCTCAGTGGACAGTCACAAGAGGCAGCTGGACGCGGGGAGGCTGCATGACCTGGCTATACTGTCTTCTCCTGTCTGGGCTCTGGACCCAGGGACTGGGCCTGGTAAGGTATGCTCGGAGTCAGGGCCCCGAGGCCCGAGGTGACCAATCCTGGAGGCCTTACTCAAGCCCCCTCCTGAAGCGCCACTTCCCATCCTCTGGACTTGGCTCTCCTAAAAATCCTCTTCGTCTGACTCCCTCCTTCCAGTGTCCAGGAAGGGCTTTGCTCCTTTCACAGCCTCTGCTGAGCTGCCTCAACCTACCCTCAAGGAGCTTCCTACTCCCCACAGCATCATCGAGGTTGCCTGGCATCCGTGGTCAGTCTTCTACCCTGGCGTGGCATCTGTATGTGGGGGAAGGGGTCCCACGTAACCCTGTTCAACTCCCCAGCCTGGGGAATCAGGGGAGATGCCAAGCTCCAGCCCCAAAGGTGGTCTTGGCCAGCAGGGACAGGAGTGGGGGTGAGGAGCAGGGCCTGAGGGAGGCACCCAAGGGGGGCATGTGGGTGCCTCCCTGAGGCAAGTCGTGGCACATCAAAGGCTGTGGGCCTGTTGCTGCCTGCCGGGCCTTTGTCTCCCGGGAGGGAGGCCAAGCCAAGAGCCCTGGCAGTTGGCAAGTGGGGAAAGGTGCTGGGGCAGGGGCAGCTGCCAGCCCGCGGGGCGTCTCCTTGAGTTGCTGGGCAAACAGTGAAGAGAAGTGGCCCTCAGTGGGGCGCGGGGGGCCGCAGGGCTCTCCCCACCCCACAGCTGCACTCCCAGCCTCCGAGCCCTCTGGAAGCCGGCAGCCTACCTCCACATTTTCTGAAGGAGTGTCACAAAGAGGGCTACTGGGCTGTGGCTTGCCTGGGAACCACGTGGAGAGGACCCCCAACTGGAGGTCAGAGCCCAGGCTGGACTCCCTCTAGGGGTAAGTAGGAGTTAAACTCTTCGGAAGGTTAAGGTCATTGGTAGTCTTGTCCCCTGGGGAGATGGGGTGGGCAGTTCATACTGGGTTGGGAACACATGGGCTGTGGATGGCCAGGGGCCTCCAGTATCCATGAGGGATTCCTGTTCTTCCCAGATGGACTCCAGAAGCTGCCAGCTGGGGGAGGGAGACATGGCAGAGGCAGGGGCTGAGCAGGAACTGCGGTGGGTGGAGCTGGCCTCCGAGGAGGCCCCGGGAGCCAGGGCAGAAGGGCCCAGTGCCCCGCCAGCCTGGGGGCACCTGCTGCAAGCCGTGTGGAGAGGTCATCTGGGCCTGGCGACAAAGCTCCTGCGTCAAGGGGCCAGTGTGGAGGAGAGGTGAGCGCCAGCGCGCAGTTGGGTCCCTTCTCTGGGCAGGGCGGCCAGGGCCCCTCGACTGGCGTGCGTGCCCCCCTCGCTGCCCACAGGGACCCCACGGGCAGGACCCCGCTTCACCTCGCCGTGCTGCACGGCCACGTGCCCCTGGTGCTGCTCCTGCTGCGGCGCGGGGCGGCCGTGGGAGCTGCCGACGGCGCGGGGCGCACACCGCTGCACGAGGCCGCCTGGCACGGGCACTCCCGGGTGGCCGAGCTCCTTCTGCGGCGCGGGGCCCCGGCGGCGGCGCGCTCGGGGGCCGGTCTCACCCCGCTGCACTGGGCCGCGGCGCTGGGCCGCACGCTGCTGGCGGGGCGCCTGCTGGACGCGCCAGGACCCGGCCCCTCGGCGGCGGACGCGCGCGGCTGGACGGCGGCGCACTGGGCGGCTGCGGGCGGCCGGCTGCCGGTGCTGGAGCTGCTGGCGGCCCACGGAGCGAGCCTGGACGGCGCCCTGACCGTGGCGGCCGCGGCCGGGCGCACGGCGGCGCTCCGCCTCCTCCTGGCTCGCGGGGCGCGGGTGGACGCCCTGGACAGCGTGGGGACCGCGGCGCTGGGCGTGGCGGCCAGTCTGGGCCGCCGGCAGGTACGTTCCGTCCTGGCTGCGGGGAGGCGCCGGCGGCCGGGGCCTGCGGGCGGCCTCGCCTGGGTCTGCCGCTTGTCACCTCTCTGGGGGGGCCGCTGGGGACTTTGTCCTGGTGACTGGCAGCAACAGCCACACAGCGAGCCCCAGGACCGTCCTGAGGGCCACCGGGAGGGAGGCCGTGGGCTGCTTAGCCCTGGCGTTCCCCAGAGGATGCGTAGGACCGGTGGCTGTCTTGGAGCGGGGCCCCTCCAGGACCGCGGAGGGGCGGGCCGGGTTTCACCAAACGGGCGAGCAGCATTCAGAAAGAGGCGGTTAGGTGGGGGAGGCCAGATGCGATGCAGGGCAGGGCTGGCCTCTGCCCGCGCCTCCCTCCTCTTCTAGGACATGGAGGTGCTGCTCGACCACGGGGCAGACCCCAGCCTCAAGGACAGGCACAGCCGCTCGGCACTCCACAGGGCTGCTGCGGCCGGACACCTGCCCGCTGTGCAGCTGCTAGCCGTGTGGGGAGCCGAGGTGGACGCCCGGGACTCCCTGGGCCTCACGCCTCTCCACCACGCGGCTCGGGGAGGCCACGCAGAGGTCGCCAGCCACCTCCTAGACAGGGGAGCGCAGGTCAACGCTGCTGGATGGCTCCACAAGACCCCCCTTCACCTGGCCATGGAGCGTGGCCACGGCCCCACCGCAGAGCTTTTGCTGAGCCGAGGGGCTAGCCCCACCCTGAGGACACAATGGGGTGAAGTGGTCCAGGACCTGGTGTCCGAGGGGGCCTGCCCACCCTTTGCAGAGAGCAGGAGTGGGGGGGACACAGGGCCCCAGAGGCGCTGAGCTGGTCGCAAGTCTTCTGGCCCCGCCCCCAGCCTTTGGAGTGTGGGGGCTCCTCTCTTCTGGACTGAGGCTGCCTGCCTGCCTGGGGGGCGCAGCTGAGACGTTTCCAGAAGAGGAGGCAGTGGCTCGGGCTCCAGTAGTGGAGCTGGCACTGCCCCACTGCCTCCTGGGCCACAGCCGCGTGGCCTTCGCACTCGTCAGCAGAGACGCTGAGTCGCCGCAACAGATTTGAGCGGAACCTGCGAGCCTCCCCTGCCCACCGTGGGACTGTCACCCTCAGCTGCTCTCGCTCTCCAGGGGCTGTTCTTCCCGTGTTCTCTTCTATCCAGTATCCGCCCGCTGGCCTCCATCCATCACGGGCGCGAACTCATGGCCACAGTTGTTCACATCTCTTCTGTGATCCAGGGCCTGCTCTCAGAACTGCTGCTTCTCTCTCACACACCACGGGAACATTCCCCTACGTTATCGAAGCTCAGGTACCAGACAACTAGGGACAGGCCTTGTGCACCAAGGGCCACTGGGATTCTCAGAGCAGCTAGTCCTAAGCTGTTTCCCTTGCCCTGCCTTCTTTCCCGTGGGAACCCAATAAAGGCTCTGGCCGGAGTGTTCCTCTCTTTCCTGCTTCGGCCGCCGCAGGACAGCGGTGCCTGCCTCAGCGGCTCTGTAGGGCCCGGCGTGCCTTCTCCTCTCCGGAGACGCGGGTGGTGAGGAGCATTCTTCCTGACGTCAGCCCTCCCTGTCAGCACTCCGCCATCGGCACAGTGAAAATCCTGGGGCACAACGGGAACAGGGGAACAGTTGTCTCTGACGACCCACCTCTGGATCCTCATAGAAAATCATCACCATTATTCAATTAAAACTATAGTTTTCCTGAGAGAACAGGTTCATGGGACACATTTCATTTTTCTTTTCTTTTCTTTTTTTCTTAAAGATTTTTAATTTATTTGACAGAGAGAAACACAGCCAGAGAGGGAACACAAGCAGGGGGAGTGAGAGAGGGAGAAGCAGGCTTCCCGCCGAGCAGGGAGCCCGATGTGGGACTCGATCCCCGGTCTCCAGGACCATGACCTGAGCCGAAGGCAGACGCTTAAGGACTGAGCCACCCAGGCGCCCCAGATTTCATTTTTCAAAAGTGCGGAGTTGTGTGTCAAGTTAGCTCCTCAGCCACGGAAATGCTTGGATTTACACCCTTAACAGGAAGCCTTGAGGGGAGCCTGTATGAGTGTGGCATGGTCTGATCTGCTCGGAACCGGCCAAACACACAGCGGATCGCACCTGGGGAATGGAGGTACTGGGAAGGCAGGGAGAGGGTGGCGCCTCAGCAGCAGGGGTTGGGATAAGCGGACAGAATCGGGCTGCTTCTGTGGGCAGAGTCCTTTGGACTTGATGAGGGGCTGGACATGGAAGGTCAGGGAGGGGGGACAACAGTGACTCCTAGTGAGACCTAGGCTTGAGGTGGGGTGTGGGTGACACACCTTTATTCCATGGGGAGAGCAGACCCAGAGAAAGGTAAGGGCTGGAGTGACGCCTGTGAGACCCTCAGCGAGAATGGTCTCCAAAGGTGCAGGATGGCCCTAGAGCTGGCTGGCCAGCACGGCCTGTGGGCTTTACCTTCCGAGCACACCCAGCCCCAAAGTGCCTCCCACTTCCACTGGGACTGCTGTGGACCAAGCCACCGTTGGCTTCGTCTGGAATGTAGGGACTGTTGCCACGGCCAAGCCTGCTTCCAGCCTGACCGGTGTCCCTGGTTGAGCCCTGGCCTCCCTGCAGTCTTCCCGAGACAGCAACCAGAAGCTTATTCAATAAGGTGGATGATGTTTCTCTCCCACTCCAAAGCTGACTCCTCCTTTCCTGAAAGCAAAAACCAAATGTGGGATATTGTATCGTTCAGATGGCCCAGTGACATCAGCCAGCTCCCACGCTCTTTTGACAATGTGATCTCCGTGTTCCCTCTGTGAAAATTAGTAACAGAAAGCCTCACTAAAATGTAGCTGGGAGGTTCTGGGCAGAGGGCGCTCTCAGCCCCCACCACTCCCCACCAACTGCTGACCCAACAAGAAGAGAGGGACCCTGCAGGTGGACTTCACTTCACTACCCCCAGCAGGAGGAAGAAAGGCTTTCCTCATCTGCCCAGCAACAGTTCAGCCAATGAGAGACAGCCACAACTTAGCCAATGAGGGACAGCCTCAACTTAGCCAATGAGAGACAGCCACAACTTAGCCAATGAGGGACAGCCTCAACTTAGCCAATGAGAGACAGCCTCAACTTAGCCAATGAGAGACAGCCACAACTTAGCCAGTGAGGGACGGCCTCAACTTACCCCATGGGAGACTGTCACAGCCCAGCCAATGAGGCATGCCTGGATGGCTCAGGTCATGATCCCAGTCCTGGGGTGGAGGTCCGCATCAGGCTTCCTGCTCAGCGAAGCCTACTTGTCCCTCTACCCCTACCCCCATCTATCTCACTCTCAAACACTAAAAATCTTTAATATAAAAGAGCCACAACTTAGGCAATGAGAAGGCACTATATTTCAAACTCTCGGTTTACTCCAGTGGACTTTTTGTTCCCAACAGCTCGCCCAATTCTGCATTTTCCTTTATAAAGATCCTCCCTTAGTTGTTCTCCTGGTATTGCAGAATCTTCTATGTCCTGGATTGCAATTCTCTTCTCTCTTCAAATAAGCTTATTTTTTGCTGGTAAAACAACTGGCAAATTTTGGGCTTTTTTTTTTTTTTTCTTAAGATCTTATTTATTTATCACAGAGGGAGCGCAAGCAGGGGGAGTGGCAGGCAGAGGGAGGGAGAGAAGCAGAATCCCCATTTAGCAGGGAGCCTGATGCGTGGATCCATCCCAGGACCCTGGGATCATGACCCAAGCTGAAGACAGAGGCTTCACTAACTGAGCCATGCAGGCATCCCTGGCTGTTTTACTTGTAATGTTAACACTCCCATCTAGAACTAGAGTCCCTCTCTCTGCCCCTCGACACTAAGTGAACTTTTGTGACTATTTGGGCTGCTGCACTGACATGTGAGGCAGAAAGCACGGTAAGGCAGCCGTATCACCTTGCCCTTCAGCCACCATGCTGTGAGGAAGCCTGAATGCAGCATGGCACCCAGAACATCAAGTCCTTACATGACCAAGGGCCTACACACCCTCACCAATCTCCATCTCTGGCCTCTGAGCACTTACTGAGGTTTGGGGCCTGTGGGACTCCCATCTGCCTCCCTCCCGCCCCACCGGGCTTCATGCAGCTCCTAGCCCTCCCACGTGTCCTCCTGCGTCTCCTGCACTTGCTCCCTCTGTGCCTGCTCTTCCAGCCCCACCGAGAGCAGCCTGCCTCAGTCACTTCCTTCTTTGCTCACCACCACCCTCAGTGCACGCTCTAACACTATTAAAATTGCACCCCCAAAAGAGAAAACTCTTTCGATAGAATGCCAAGAAGTATGGGAAGAATGATGGGGTTAGAAAATCAACAATGAATGAATGAATGCACATTTGATGAGAAATGGGATACATATGTTGCCTCAAACTGTGGTGGCCATGGAGGGGTGCTGCTTAGGTATCCGTTCCAGACTGCACTCGTCATTCAGGTTCAAGTCCACCGCAGCGCTGCTCAGTGGATACTACGCTTCTCCTGGAGGCTCCAGACACAGGCTGAGCACCGAAAGGTACTGCAGTCTTCCATTCCCACAAAACACGAGGCATCTCTAACAGCAATCTTTGCTCGTAACTACTGGGTGCATTGACCTGTTGTCTGACCTGCATCCTATCTGAGGCCTTTCCTGTCTGATCTGGATTCCTTCCTCTTTTTTAAAAGATTTTAATTACTTGAGAGAGAGAGAAACCAACCACAAGCAGAGGGGAAGGGCAGAGGAAGAGGGAGAAGCAGTGTACCCGCTGAGCAGGGAGCCCAATGCAGGGCTCAATCCTTGGACCCAGAGGTCATGATTTGAGTCACCCAGGCGCCCCTGCTTCCTGCCTGTCAACAAGACACCTCCTTACTCCTACATCCATCTCAGGGTCTGTCTACAGGAAACCTGTAATGAGTTACAAAGTATTTTTCTACAGGATACTTATTACTTACAAGCATAGAAACAGTGGAGAAACCTGGTAAACAAAACTTTGACCGAATGGTCAAAGCTGATAGCTTTTTTTTTTTTTTAAAGATTTTATTTATTTGACAGAGAGAAACATAGCCAGAGAGGGAACACAAGCAGGGGGAGCGAGAGAGGGAGAAGCAGGCTTCCCGCCAAGCAAGGAGAACAATGTGGGGCTCGATCCCAGGTTTCCGGGATCATGACCTGACCTGAAGGCAGTCGCCCAACCAACTGAGCCACCCAGGCGCCCCAAAGCTGACAGCTCTTATGTTTGGATAGGTCGCCATCCTGCCTCTACGCACCAACAAAGCCACAGTATAATTTCTGTAGTATTCTGCTCAAAATGTATAACCAGATTCTAAATGAGGAAACATCAGACTCAAATTCAGATATCCTACAAAATAACCTGTACTCTTCAAGAATGCCGGGATCAAGGAGCACCTGGGTGGCTGAATTGGTTGGGCGACTGCCTTCGGCTCAGGTCATGATCCCAGAGACCGGAGATCGAGTCCCACATCGGGCTCCCTGCTCAGCGGGAAGCCTGCTTCTCCCTCTCTCGCTCCCCCTTGCTTGTGCTCCCTCTCTGGCTGTGTTTCTCTCTGTCAAATAAATAAATAAAATCTTAAAAAAAAAAAAAAAGAAGAGATTAAAAAAAAAAAAAAAGAATGCTGGGATCAAGAAGGAGAAAGCTAAGGATTACACTAAACATTAGAACTAAATGCAGTGCAAGATCCTGGACAGGGAAAACAGTAATAAAGGACATTTAGCAGGGTGCTGAGCTGGCTCCATCAGTGGAGTGTGTAACTCTCTTATTGGTTATGTTTTATTAATTTGGGAGTGAGCCAGAGAGAGCGTGACTGGGGGGCTGGGGAGAGAAGGGTTAGGCACACTGCCTGCTGAGCAGGACCCCCGAGAGCATGACCTGAGCCCCTGGCAGGTACTTAACTGACTGAGCCACCCAAGCGACCCTATTTATTTTAGAGAGAGCCCATGAGTGCAGGGGCAGAGGGACAGGGAGAGAAAATCCTCAAGTGGACTGCACACCGAGTGTAGAGCCCTATGTGGGGTTGGATCTCACAACCCCAAGATCACGCCCAAACCGACAGTTGGACGCTTAGCTGACTGTGCCACCGGGTGCCCAGAAGGGGGGGCGTCATGACACCTTCCCCGCGGTGCCCACCGCGCCGGACCCGCCACTCTCTGCAGACCGGAAGCCGCGCGCCCGCAGGGACAGGCGGCCGCCGGGGAGGGGCAGGACGCTCCGCCGCAGCCCGCCCGAGTCCCCGCCGCCCGAGGCCCCCCGCCGCCCGCAGCGGCCGCGGCGCCGCCCGATCTCCCCCGCCCCGGAAGTCCCCGGTGGGCCGCTGACCCGGAAGCGCTTGGCGGGGTGGCGCATGCGCGGCCTAGCGTAGCCGCCGGCCCGCGGGCGCCATGGTGTTCCTCAGCGCGCAGCTCTGGCTGCGGAGCCGCCTCACGGACCGCTACTGGCGGGTGCAGGAGCTGCTGCAGCATGCGCGGGTGAGTCGGCCGCGCGCGCCCCGCGTCCCCCCGGTCTGCCCCGGCGCCGAGCGCGCAGGCGGGGCGTGGGGCTGCGGGCCGCGCTGACCGCCCTGCGTCCCGGTTTCCCCGCAGCACTTCCGCGGAAGGAAGAACCGGTGCTTCCGGCTGGCGGCGCGCGCCGTGACCAGGGCGTTTGTGAAGTGCAGCCGGGCGCGCAGGCTGAGGAGGCGGAGCATGAGGACGGTAAGCGCGGACGGCCGCCGCCCACCTCGTCCCCGCCGGGCCCCTCGGCCTCTCTCCCGCTCCCCGAGCTCCGCCCGCCCTGCCGCCTGCTCAGTCCCGGCGGAGCGAGCACGGCGGGGACAGCTCCGGGCTTGGACAGTCGGAGACGCCGCGGCCGCCTGTCCCCGTGCGCCGCCCCTGCCGCCCCGCACCTGCCGCGCCG
>PITA01014688.1:0-52697 GCA_004023965.1 Spilogale gracilis
GGAACCTGCTCTTGCCTTTAAAAATTTTTTTAATTAAAAAAAATTGAGATATAATTCACGTGCCATAAAGTTTATTTTTTAGTGTACAGTTTGATGGTTTTTAGTGTATTTCCAAAAGCATACAACCATGATAACTATCTAATTCCAGAACATTTTCATCATCCCCGAAAGAAACCGCAGCCCCATTACAGTCCCTACATTTCTGTCGGCTTGCTTTATCTTTTTGCGGGGAGGTGGGTAGGGGAAGAAGCCACCATGGCAGCTCCCGTTCCACATCTCTTATTGCCATTTTCTAATTCCCCAGGGAAGGGGCTCATTGGCCTAGCCTACAGTTGGGTTGCCCCCAGCTCTGATAAGCTGTGACCAAGATGTGCATGGCTGCCTGGGTCCCCACCACAGCAACTGGGAACCAGTTGGGCATGAGGAAGAGACAGGGTCAGTTCTAAGAAGAAGACTTGGAGCAGAGCAGATGAGCCAAGAGGCAGACCATCCCCTTTGAGGCTGGGACCTTAGTGCATTAGGCCCTTCCTTTTAGAGATGAAGAAACTGAAGTTTCAAGACATAGCGCTGGAGAGTCACACATCAGGTTATTGGCAGAGCTGAGATTAGACTCTTGATCTGACCAACCTATGTGCAGCACGTTCTTTGTCATCTTAAACTTCTGCCCTTATTTACTTCTGCTATGCACCTTTCCTAAATTATATATGAAAACAAGGCAGTAACTGTTTGCCCCATCATAAAGTAGATCCAGGAAGTCTTTTTACTTTACAAATCTTTCCCTCTCTTTGTTGGCTAACACGGGTTTCTCCTCCTTGCCAGGGTTCTTTGTATCTAAGGATACAGATGCCTGTGGCTTTGATGGGATCAAGATTTAGGAGCTTAGTACATCTTAAGGCTGTTTGCATTTAAATACCTTAAACTTCTGTAGGGTTCTTATGGGATAATCCTGAAGTAAGATGTTAAACCAATTAGAATAGGGTCTTGTATTAGAATCTTATTAAGATAGAAGCAGCCCTAGCACGGGGGCAGGAAGGGGGGTGGTGGGAAGAGAAGAGCACCAAACCTCCAGGGCTGAGTTTTGCAGTCTGGCTTCCTGTTCTGCAGTTGTAGTTATGCTCATTTATTTTTTCATATATCATAATTGCAAGTGGGCCGACTAGCTGTTGACTGCTCCATGTTTTGAACTGAGTAGTGACGGGCTTAATCAAGAAAAAGAGGCTTGATTAAAGCAGTATTGAAAATCTGTTCCTTAAAGTGAGCCCCATGGAGGTTTTAAACGTTATTTCTGAACATGCTATTTTTTTTTATGCAAAGCAGCACCTATTTATTTTTCTTCTACCTGGTCTCACAGAGTATTTGAAATGACAAAAAAATCCCAAAGAAACAATAAAACAAAACAAAAAACCCCAAAACCCAAAATCACCTCTCCCCATCCCTCTAAAGCAGCCAGTATCTTCTGTGGCAAAAAGAAATTAATAAATCAGAGGTTTTTTTCTTCTCCTATTAAATGTTGAACAGGATTTTAATTGCCATATTTGCTAAATATGTAATTTATGACTGCTTTTTAGTGTCATTAATTTCTCTGCGATTGACGGAAATAAGGACAGGTGTACATCTCCAAGATAACAGAAGTTTTAATGAAAACTAGACAATTTTGAGATGCACAGAATGGGTTGGAACCAGGGCTGAGTTGGCTCCTGGGAGGTTGAACTAGAGATGTCGAAGTTGAGAGGCCAAATAGACCCTAAGATACCAGCTGCAGGGGGAAGTTTCGGGAGCAGTGAGTCTTTGCAAGGTCAGCTAGCTGTGTCTGGGACGCATGGCAGCTGACTGGGGAATTTGACAGATAATCCGGCCAGCTCAGGTTGTTAGGCAGACGGGCAACTTGGAAAACATACCCAGTGACACATTCCAGGGCTCGAAGCCAAGACCCCAGATCCCAGAGAAACTGGGAAGTCAGATGGCTCCAGGACACAGACAAGGTAATGGACGGGGCTGAGGGGCGAGGACTAGTGCTGGTGTAGGGAGGCTTCCCTGCCCCCAACTGGAAGTCCAGAGCTGGGATGCAGGGGTGAGGTTTTACCTATAGAGTTACACCCCAGCTTTACAACTGCCTTTTTAACTTTTTTCTTTCCTAACAACTTGTTTGTTGATTCCTTTGTTTAAGTTTAAAAAATAAACCCATGAACATGAGAGAAAGAAAGTAGATCCGGGAGGTGGAAGGTGGGTGTAGACAGAGTGCAGAATCCTGGAGGGAGTTTTTGACGTCGTTAAGTCCAATGGCTTCATCTGACTGATGGAAAAACCGAGGCCTACAGTCTTGGTTACATGTGAATTAAACCGCTACAGTCACATGTCTGGTTAAAGTTGTTCTCAGGTACCAGCTGGTGTAAGAACCACCTAGGCGACTGAGAAGCCAATTCCTTATTAGTTCTGGGAGATTGTGATTCTAGAGGTCTGCAGTTGAACAGAGGCTGTGGTGGTGATACCGAAGCAGGCGGGGCTGGAGCTGGGCTCTGAGAATAACTGGGTGGAAGGCTTCTTTCCCGCTCCCAGTCTAGTCTGTGTCTCATTTTTTTTTTTTTTTGATTTTATTTATTTATTTGACAGAGAGAGATCACAGGTAGGCAGAGAGGCAGGCAGAGAGAGAAGAGGAAGCAGGCTCCCTGCTGAGCAGAGAGCCTGATGCAGGCCTGGATCCCAGGACCCTGAGATCATGACCTGAGCCGAAGGCAGAGGCTTTAACCCACTGAGCCACCCAGGCGCCCCTAGTCTGTCTCTCATTAAATCCCGTTTTGTTCCAACCCTTCCTGGCCTCCTCAAAGCTGGCCACCACCAGCAGCTTCTCCCCGTTACCCTGGAGCTCTTGCAGCTCCAAGGAAACTGCCCCAGCCCCACCCCCACTTCCTTATGTGAATGTAAGGAGCACCTGAAGGAAGACCACAGGGGCTGTACGTCACGGGGGTGACCCACACCCAGCAGGGCCCTCGGAGCCAGCTGACGGATCAGGAAGCAGGAGAGCACAGGAGATGACTGGGGCTCTGGGCGGCAGGCCTCTGAATGCAGTTTTCTGCCCCCTCTTCGTGCTTTTCTTAGCTATGCCTGACATGGGCTTTTATGAGTTTTAATAATGGTATTTTTCAGAGACAGCGTGGCATTTCTGTTTCAAACTCAATTTGTTTTTAACTAGGTTTCCTATTTTGAGATCTACTTGGACAAAATCAGGGACTTACTTGATGGTGAGTAACCTGAATGCTTGTCCTCTATTTATTCTTTAACCAAGGTCCAGGGGCATAGGAGTGATTCACAGCTCTTCTGCTTAAGAATTAATGAAAACATACAGAGATGTTCTATTGCCTTTACACGATCTGCTTATTCTCAACCCAGGCTTAAACTTGCATATGGCAAAGAGATTATTAGATTTCTCTTTTTCCTGCAATACAGAATCTTTAACTTTTCTTTTCTCCTCTGCATGTCGTCATTATTTTCAGTATCCAAGACGAATTTGGCTGTTCACGAAGATAAGAACAGAGTCCCATACGTAAAGGTATGAGGAAGACTTGTTGATGCCATTGACTTCTCTCCCATCCCTGTCATCGTAAAATTACTAAATATGCCCAGAATATTACTCTTAGAGTGTATGTAGGTGTTTCATCATGTTGTTTATATTTAATATTCATCTGGATAAAAAATAGTTGTTTAATTTCTCCAGTCATATCCGTGTGTGAATGTAGCAGAGGTCTAATCACAGGAGGTAAGAAGTGGAGAAGTGAATAAATATTTATTATTCACATGTAAAGAGGCTCTGATAGTGGAGATAATTGTGTAGACTTTGCAGTGAGAAGAAGCCTATCATAGCATTATGCCTAAAACTTCAAAGGGTCTAATTAATGTTGGTGGCTAGAATGAAGAGCAAAATAAAACTTCATTACTTTTTCTGTCCGTGGTTTTCTTTATTTTCTATTTCTACTGCTGTTGAAAAAGCTGGCATTTCTTTTATGGTTTATTCCCGGGTTTCCTAGGATTTGCACAGACTTCTCTCTGATGTAGAATGAAGCCATAAGCAAGGAGGAAGAGCTGTTGGATCCCCATGGCAGCCTTTCTCTTACTCTGCATCTCTCAAGGAGAAATGCCAGAATGTTTAGCTATCTTCAAATAGAGTTGCTTTCCAGTTTCTAATGGTGAACCTGATCTGACTCTTTCCCAGGGATGTACCGAGCGGTTTGTGTCAAGCCCCGAGGAGGTCATGGATGTGATAGATGAAGGCAAAGCAAACCGACACGTGGCTGTCACAAGTAAGCGTGGGGTGGTGTTTCCTCCCTTGTCACTTGGGATACAAATGTGTGCCGACCCATCAGGAGGAGTGGGTAATGAGACCCCAAGGAAATGATGCCAGGGAAGGCAGTTAGAAAGCAGTGGCCCGGAAGCAAACACACAGCAGTGTGCAGGATGAGTGTGTCTCAGCTGATCACGGGAAGCATGACCTCTGCCGTGCAGGAAACTCTCGGGAATACTGGGTGAGGCTCGCTGGGCCTTGCTAGCCCCTACGTCTGGACAATGGAGGAAACCACCAGTCAGCCGAGGAAAGGGGACTAAGAGTCCGCTTCTAAATGTATTTCAACCACATCATTGCTCAGGCTAATGAAAATGCAAGCCGCCAACAAATTTTATATGCCAGCCATGCATGTGGAAAGAAACCCCATTAGATTTCTGCCCTGTGTAGAAAAGGAAAAGAAAAGCAAGGAGGAGCTCAGAGGGTGGAGCTTGGAGCCTTACTGAAAACCTTCCTACACTGTGTTAATAACAAATACATTGAGGCCGGCTTGTTGACCCTACAGTTCCTTCCTCGGCGTGCACACACGTCTCTGGGAAGCAGGTCCTATGTTGTTAGAGCAGCAGGGGTTCCAGACCCCTGCCTTTGGGCTGTCTGTTGAGTGAGTTCGTAGGAGGAGGAATTGAAAGAACCAGGGATTTTTCTA
This sequence comes from Spilogale gracilis, assembly GCA_004023965.1. NCBI lineage: Eukaryota > Metazoa > Chordata > Mammalia > Carnivora > Mephitidae > Spilogale > Spilogale gracilis. The sequence goes on from PITA01014688.1 coordinate 4,980, forward strand.
GCTTGGAAGAAAGAAAAACTCTGAGGAGAACATAGGGACAGTGTAAAATATTTCTTAACACGTTCAAGGCGCTGATATTAAGAAAGTCAGTTTGATTTGTATGAACCATGTTGGTGCAGCTACTGGGACGTGGCTTTTGACAGACCACCAGAACTCTCTGCTCATGATAGCTGCCCCAGGGAAACCTGCTCCCTGGAGGGGCAGGGGCCCTGGCTGGTTGACTAGTCTAGCCTCTCTAAGTCTCTTCCACCCAGGGCTCTGTGAGTCTGTCCCCCAGTACTGTAATTCTCTACCTATGCTGTCCCCAGGCATCCTACTAGATGATAGTCATTTGTGGCATATTTCACAGGTGAGCCTAGACATGTGCACAGTGCAGGTTAAATTCCATGTCTTTCTTTTCTGCTTCCATATACACTTGAAAGAACATAAGACCAATATTCTTATAGTAATAGCATCTCTCATTTATAAAGAAGTTATCTATTTGATTTCTTAAATTATTTTTAGTCGTGAATTATTCACGACATACTTGACCACCCATCTTGGCCCGTTGGTTCAGAACTGTAGGTACAGAACATTAGTTATTTTTCTTATCATTCTGTTAAGATGGTTTTTAAAATTACACATAACATAGAACTACCATTTTAGCCATTTCTAAAGGTACAATTCATTGACATTAATTCCATTCATAATGTTGTGCAACCATCATCACTGTCTAGTTCCAGAATTTAATCATCCCAAAGCTGAACCCTGTACCCATTGAACAATATCTCCCCATACTTCTTCTTCCCAACCCCTGGTAACTGCTGTACCATTTTGTGTCCCAATAAATTGGACAAATCTAGGTACCTCATGTAAGTGGAGTGATACAAGTCCTCTTGTGACTGACTTGTTTTACATAGCATGATGTCTTCAAGATTCATCCATGTTGTAGCATGTGTCAGAATTTCCTTTCCTTTTAAAATGCTGAATAATATTCTGTTGTAGGTATATACCACACTGTTGGTTCATTCATCCCCCGATAGACACGTAGATACCTGTGTTGCTTCCACCTTCTGGCTCTTGTGAATAATGCTGCTGTGGACATGGATGTATAAATATCTGTTGAAGTTTCTGTTTTCAGTTCTTTTGGGTATATGTACAGAAGTGGAATTGCTGGATCATATGTCAACTCTACTTTTAATTTTTTTAGGAACTGTCACATTATTTAACATTGTAGTTGTGCACCATTTAACATTTCCACCAACGAGAGTGTGTGAGAGTTTCAGTTCCTCCACATCCTTGCCAGTGCTTCTTAGTTTCTATTTTTGTTTTTAAAAGCCGTACTAATGGGTGTGAAATGTTATGTCATTTGTGGTTTTGATTTGCATTACACTAATGACCAGTGATGTTTGGCATTTTTCATGTGCATATTGGCCATTTGGATATTGTCTTTGAAGATATGTCTATTCAGGTCATTTGCTCATTTTATAATTGTAGGGTTTTTTTTTTCCCTTGTTGATTTATAAGAGTTCTTCATATATTCTGGATCTCAATTCCCTATCAGATATACAATTTGTAAATATTTTCTCTCATTTTGTGGATTGCCTTTTCATTCTGTTGATGTTGTCCTTTCATGCATACAAGTTTTTAATTTTGATAAAGTCCAATGTAACTGTTTTTTTACTGTTGTCACTTGGGGTTTGGTATTATTTCCAAGAAATCATTGCCAAATCCAGTGTTAGGAAGTTTTCCCCCTATGTTTTCTTCTAGGTTTTATTGCTTTAGCTCTTACATTTAGGTTTTTGACTGTTTTTGAGTTAGTATGTGGCCTGGGTAAGAGTCCAACTTCATTTTTTTTGCATGTGGATATACAGTTTTCAGTTTGGTAAAGAGACTGTTGTTTTCCCATCAAATGGTCTTGACACTTTTATTGAACATTATTTTACCATTTTATGGGAGGGTTTATTTCTGGGCTCTCATTTGCCCATCTCTCTGTTTGCCTTTATGCCAACGTCACACTGATTATTGGGGCTTTATAGTAAGTTTTGAAATCTGTAAGTGGAGACCTCCATTGTTATTCTTTTTCAAGATTGTTTGACTATTCAGGGCTCCGTGAAGATTCCATAGGAATTTTAGGATGGACTTTCCTATTTCTGCAAAAAACATGATGGGGATCTTGATAAAGATTGCACTAAAATCTCTATATCACTTTTAGTAGTATTGACATTTTCACGATGTGAAGCCTTTCGATCCATGGACAAGGAATGTCTTTCCACTTATTATAGGTGTCTTCTTATGTTTTGTAGTTTTTACTCCTTTTAAATGTTTTTAAAAGATATTATTTTTTTTTAAGTAATCACTACACCCAATTATGGGGCTTGAGCTTAACAACCCTGAGATCAAGAGTCACATATTCTACTGATTGAGCCAGCTAGGGACCCCTTATTTTGTAGTTTTTAATGTACATGTCTTTTACTTCCTTGGTTAAGTCTGTTCATAAGAATCTTACTCTTTTTGTTGATTTTTTATTTTAGAGAGAGAGGGAGAGAGTGCGTGAGTCGGGGTCGGGGCAGAGAAAGAATCCCAAGCAGGCTCCATGCGCAGTGTGGAGTCTGACACTCGGCTCGATCTTATGACCCTGGGATCATGACCTGAACCAAAATCAAGAGTCAGATGTTTAACAGACTGAGCCACCCAAGCATACCTCTTTTTGTTGAAATTTTAAATGGAGGTATTTTTGTTTCAGATTGTATATTGTTAGTATATAGAAATGCAACTGGTTTTTATGTATTGCTTTTACAACTTTGCTGAATTCATTTATTAATTCCAACATAATTTTTGTGTAATCTTTAACTCCCCCCCCCCCCCGCCCCACATATTCTGGAAAGATTTTTTTAGAGGTGTCACCAGAGGAAGCAGCTTTTATTCATGAGTTATCTCTAGAAAGCAAAGACTATGTGCCCACTTTCAGCACCTATATTTCCTGGATCTCACATTGCTCCACCTGGGGAAAGGAAGAGATACAAATTGCCTTTTGCTTTCCCAAAGCCCCAGTCTTTCCCCTCCCTCTGTAGTCTTAGAAATTCAGTAGCAATACTGTTTATTTATTCAGCAATACCTGATGCAGCTATTTAGTAATGATTATGGTTGAAGCGGAAGCATTTGGATGAATAAGAGTGATGCACAGAAAACAAGAACATAGCCTATCAAAAGTTCTTCTGTCTTGCCTCTGGCTTGATCCTCCATTGGTTGCATTTCTCTTTACACTGGATCATACCTTTCTGAATCAGATTGGGGATTTCCACTACCAGCCATGGACACAGCCCCAGAGCCATGAGATAAGCTAGTCCAATCCTTGGGACATTCCTGGTCCAGAAAGGCTTAAAGTGATCGGTCAGGCACATTTTGCTACCCCTGTTCATCTTTGCTGTAATTTCTGGAGTAGTAGTGGGATATGTCATAGAAATGTCAAACTTGATGTCTGACTCATAATTGAGAAGATTATGGATGTACCAGCATTTTCCAAAACACTGAGTCCCTTCCTTGTTGGACTCCAGTTGGAATCATTCATTGTCTGCATTCTTGTTGTTTTCCACATACTGGATAATAGACTGATATTCCTCTTTGAGTCCTGCACCCCACGTCATGATCTTGAGGTCCAGCCATCTTGGATGAGAGTGCCTGGAAAGCTTTTTTTTTTTTTTTTTTTTAAAGATTTTATTTATTTATTTGACAGAGAAACACAGCTAGAGAGGGAACACAAGCAGGGGACTGAGAAAGGGAGAAGCAGGGTTCCTGCTGAGCAGGTATCCCGATGTGGGACTTGATCCCGGGTCTCCAGGATCATGACCTGAGCTGAAAGCAGCCGCTTAACCAACTGAGCCACCCAGGTGCCCCTGGAAAGCTGTTTTTAAGAAATGATTGCTAGTGGGGGCTGAAGAAGACTGTCACTGGGACCCTGCCTCCCTGAGTTAACAGAGACTATTGTCCAAAAACATTTCTATTTCTAGTACTCAATACTAATGAAGTGTATTTAATCTTTGAGATCTTCTATGTGCCTAGTATGGGTTATAGAACTGCATTTAAGGGAAAAAAAGAAATCTTGAATTTTAAGGTCATAATCCTTCCTTAAGAAATCTTGTGATATTAGATAAGGCAAGGCTTACACACATGGCAACTGACCGTGAAGATGAAGGCTAAGAGACTGAAGGTGAGGGGGGGAAGACCCTGTGAGCGAGCTTGCTCCTTCCTTCCTTCCTTCCTTCCTTCCTTCCTTCCTTCCTTCCTTCCTTCCTTTCTTTCTTAATTTTATTTATTTGAGGGACAGAGCACGAATGAGAGAGCACAAGCCGAGGGTTAGCAGAGGGTGAAGGAGAAACAGACTCCCCTTGGAGCAGGGAGCCTGACACAGGGCTGGATCCCAGGACCCTGAGATCATGACTGAGCCGAAGGCAGATGTTTAACTGACTGAGCCACCCAGGTGCCCCTCCAACTGTGAGCTCTGTGAGGCCAAGGGTCAGGCTGGAGTGGGATGTTCCAAAACATGCGGGCTTCAGGCAAAGCTAGAGACTCTGTTATCTTGAACCATTCACTAAGATTCTTAATTTCTTTGCCCTGTGAAGATACTTTAAGTCTCTCATTGTCTTTTTAAAAGAAACAGTGGTCTCAGATACTTTTTAAAATTGGCTGGATTTACTTTAAAAAAATGGAGCTATTAAGCATGATTTGTTGTGCTTTTTAGACTAGAGCCTTGCTACCTGAACTTCTTATTCTTTGTAGAGCAGTAAACTATTTTCCTTTTCAGACATGAATGAACACAGCTCTAGAAGTCACAGTATCTTCCTGATTAATATTAAACAAGAGAATGTAGAGACCGAAAAAAAGCTCAGTGGGAAGCTTTATCTAGTTGATTTGGCTGGGAGCGAAAAGGTAATTGGTTCCTATTTGTATTATCTGTAATTTTCCCTGTTATTTGCTTCAGTGTGCAATGGTATAATTTTTACACCCTTTTTATTCTCCGGTTTTAAAGAGCTTTTAAAGTTTCTGGTATTTTGCCAAGATACTATTAAATTTCACCTTCATCTCCCTGCTCCTTTTCTGGTCTTGAAGTCCCCTATTCACGTCACAGGAGGTGCTTTGAATGCCAATTCGGATTTATGCTTAACAGGAGGCCCCCATGATGACATGAGCCAAGTGCCGATGTGCGCTTAGCCTGGGAGAGGCCGTTGTGCAGACGGGGGAGGGACGCGACCTTTGTGGAAAGGGAAGCTCCCCGTGTTGCTCCAGAGTCAGGCTAGAAACGGACGTTGCCATTGGACCGCGGCCATCCTGCCCCCTGCACGTTTGTGTGCTGTTGGAAGATCTGGAACCTGGGGCTGTCCCTATTTTCCCTGCTTCTCTCTGGAGTGCGTGTGGTCTGACGGGGCCTCACGTGGGCAGCCTCACTTCCTGCAGGCCAGGAGGCCATTAGCCTCTTCTCTCGTTTTGTCAGGGCTCTCTTCTGGTCTCTGTCCCATGCTTCCCAAGGCACTGGCTGAGGCCATACTCTAGAGCACAGCAGCTCCCCAGAACCTCCTACCTGCCGCCTCCTAGCCTCACCTCCATGGCAGTGCGAGAGCTTCCTGCTGCCCCGCCCTGTCTGGGGGCCCTCCCCCCCCCACCACGACCTCACAGAGCATGTCTCTGTACTCAATGTCATGTGGCCTCCGTCATTGCTGACACTGTGCTGATTGTCCCCAGGAGGCCAGCCCTGAGGCCTGGCCGGTCTCCTGGACTCTGTAATTGATCCCCACTTACTGCTCCCCATCGCTGAGTGTGATACGCCAAGTTATGGCCACTGGCATCCATGTAAGTAATGGCTACTTGAAATGTTCTCCTGCACATGTCTGTAAAGCCATGAGCAGTCACGTGGATACTCCTGGAAAATGATCTGGCTGGGAATCTAACATTTCACTGGTGCAAGCTTATCACTGTAATTAAACAGGCATGCACCAGCATGGGAAGACCGCACCATCGTGCAGTTCTAGACTCGACGCTGGCCACCAGGTCGTGCTTTGCTGCCACAACAGCTATGTGGGTCTGGAGAAAGAGCCCAGTGGCTTGCCTGCTCTCTTTCCCTTCTGGGCACAAAGAGGAGTACGCGGGGCCTACATGCCGCCGGGAGCAGCCTGATGCTGGTGGTTGTGTGTGCAGGCCTGTCCTCTGCACGGTGTCGTGGTTATTGCTTATGGTATTTGTGGGACATTTTACAGTTGTGGTCCTCTACCTTGTTTCTTTTGCTCACACCTGAACTCCTTTCCCGTAGATGTGTCCACACAAATGTGTTGGTGTGACCTACGAGAACCAACTCCGGGCTTTAATCCCCAATCCCCCACCTGGTGTTCCTGCCTTGGGCTGCCGGTGGATTTCTCTGGAGCCCAAAGTTCCCTTGTTTGTAAATGGAAGGCAATTGTCCCTGTTTTGCATATTTCATGAAGATGCTCAGTGTGTGAATAGGCTGTTACTGGTGGTGACCCAGCAGCTGTATTATTTCTCTGTCAGCAGTGGTGTCTATACACACACAATTCCTGGAGAGATGAGTATCTATCATGTTTGAAAACACTGCCCCCTGGACGCGTGTTCTTTTCTATCCCTTGGAGTCTCTCCTTTATCCCTCGTGGCCGGCAGTTTTTGCGCAGTCTGTGATCACGTCCCTGCTTTGTCCCTGCTTTCCTGTCTTCAGAAAGCAGCTGCTCCTGCCTTGTTTGGCCGACCGGCCGAGCCAGGGAGCATGCTGGCTTCCCTTTCTCCCAGGCACCTGTAAACTGCTCTCTACCTAGAGCAGATGCTGTCAGTAGGAAATTGCCAGGAATAACACAGCTGAGGAGGAACTGTATGTGGTCCCTCTGGCTGCAGAGGAGAAGACAAGTCCACCATGTAACATACACTTTCTTGCCTTTGATGCCCCTGAGTATATTTCCTTTTGGACTCTCGTTCCCTTTTTCCTTGCTATTGCAGTCAGCAAGTCGGGGACAGAGTCAGTAAGGCAGGACAACCTCCCACCAGCTCTTGTCCTTTGCCTGAAGTTGGAGCTTATAATGTACACTTTGCCCAACATGTGCATTCTTCGCTGCCAGAACGGGTCACACTTTTTGGGTCGCACTTCCCTCTGCACTCCCTCCGGTGAGGGGGCTGTGGCTCAGGCTTGGAGGGCCCCAGCCTTTCTGTAGTGACAGCACTCTTGGAGCCTGGTTTCCCTAGATGGATGTCCGCGAGGGAAGCATCTGCAGCTGCACCACTGGAGGCATTTCAGCCATTCCCCTAAAACCTAATTGAGAGGAAAATGACAAGACAGAACAAATCCCCAACCTCAGACACAAGGGAAGGTTGGATCAACGTTGATTCTTACTTACTTTTATTTTGTGTTGTGTTCCAGGAGGATTCACATCGGCCTTCCTCAGTCCCCAGCCCCATGCCCTCCTGTGAATTGGAATTTTCTACTCTGTGCTTTTGCTGTCCTGTGCAGCTTATTGCTTTCTCTTCTCTCTGGTAGGTCAGCAAGACCGGTGCCGAGGGAGCTGTTCTCGATGAAGCTAAAAATATCAATAAATCTTTGTCTGCTCTTGGAAACGTGATCTCGGCCTTGGCAGAAGGGACAGTAAGTGATCCTATCACCATCTATTAAATGATATTATGAGAAGTCACTTTCTGGGTCTCTGTATTCTCTTTGCCACATATCCCAGAGATTAGTTTGTTTTTCTTTGGAAAGGAGCAAAGGAGATCTTGGCTATAGACATCCTATTTGCTAGGAGATCTAGTCCATTAAAATGTATAAATGGTAATGCTAATTTCCTATGACCCAGGTCCCAGTCTGGGCACTCTGAACTTTGGCCAAATCTAAAGACTGGGCTACAGATTCTTATTTTACACGTTCCTAAGCCCAGTGTCCCCATTGCTAACTCACTTGTGTTTTCTCTGTGAATGCACAGTGACTGTAATAGTCAATACTTTTTTTTTCCCCTTAAACAGAAAACACATGTGCCATACCGGGACAGCAAGATGACTCGGATTCTTCAGGACTCTCTGGGTGGGAACTGTAGAACCACCATCGTTATTTGCTGTTCTCCCTCTGTCTTCAATGAGGCTGAGACCAAGTCAACACTGATGTTTGGGCAAAGGTGGGTGTGGTTTCTCGCTTCTGTGCTCTGAGTGAGTGGTGAGGGGCTAGGGTCAGCGAGGAAGTGGAGGGAGGGGCAAGTAGTCCGTCGTGAAATTGCACCTAGCAGGTATTGCCTGTAAACTTGAGGCATCGTTGACTGAGGCCAAGAGAATAATTGCTTTAAAAGAATGCACGGATATATGCCAGTCAGAGGTATGATATTTAAAAAAATCTGTTCAAACGTATTATAGATGTGACTGCTGGTAATTCAGTGGAGTGTTGCTTTTGGTCTTCATGGAATTAAATCTTATTCTCAGCTTTATAGGATTTCAGGTGTGTGCAGCTCAGGATGGATTTTTAATTCCAATATTTGGGATCCATTACAGAGTCGCTAATAAAAAAGCCAGAAACTTGGACGGATATAGAGTAGTTGCATAAATATAAAAGGGATGAAGGAAATCCTCATGCAAACCAAGGGAGTGGGAGGTACGCAGTGGGTGCTGAGGAGAGGGGGCACGGTGGCAGCCATCTTCCCACTTTCAAAAATGTCTGGATCTCTGAGGACAGGGGGGCAGCTGGACAGTGTCCAGTAATCCCGAAACATCAACAACATTCATGCGCGTGGGTTAGTATGGGCCTTCCTGCCGCACCTGCCCAGCACCCCCTGCTGCCCAGAGCTCGCCTCCTTCAGCCACGGCCTGGGTGTTCCAGTGCCGCCCCGTGCCCTTCAATTCTGAATAGTTGTGCGGTCTTCAGACAAGTCACCAGGTCCCCGTGGGCTTCACCTGCCTTATTTGTAAATGGATGCACAAAGCTTTCCCACAAAGCTCTGCCTGCCTTCCTCCTGGGAGTGTTTCGTGTGGTCATGCCTGAGAAATAATATGCTGAGAGAAAGGACAGATGGGCCTGGGCATGGCACGTGGGACATTGTTAGGGCTTGCTTAAACTGTATTAAACCCCAGGCATTTCCTGAGCCCCCAGCAGAACATAGAATTACAGTCATGACACCTGTAGGATGTCTAAATAAATAATAATTACATCGAAATGTTGTAGAACTAATCTATCTTTTAAAGTGGATTTGGGCCCTTTACTTCTCAAATCACTTCCTTGAGTAGTCAAATGCTTAGATCCGGGGACTGCGGATCTAAGGAGGATAGATAGGAGGATAACGCGTACTTTTCTCAAGGGTCATGGGCTAACTACAAACCAGCAGCTGCTTATGGGAAACACAGAGTACTATGGTGATCCTCTTGCCTGTCCTGTTTCTCCTGGTTTCTTCATCTTAAGCTTTAATATTTTCCTCCGAAGACATGTTTGAGCAAACTAGCACCAAATGCATTTATGGAGGAAACTTCTCTTTTAAAAAGATTTCGGACTTGTAAAGTAAAAGTAATCTGAACTTTTGCAAGCCAGGGCTGTCCTGGGGCATGGGCTGTCTGTCTCAAGGTTGCTGCTGTGAGTGGGCATTTGCATCTGTCTATAAGAAGAGTCTCAGTGTAAGCCCAAGTGATTATCTTCTTTCTTCTGGCCTTAGTGAGGCAAACGTCAGCATCGTCCTGATCACTAGGGCCCAGCATGTGCTGGGATGCCAAATCGTAGCAGTTCCTGTCTCAGCTGTGCACAGAGGATGACAGTGAGACTTGGCCTCAAAGCCATTAGGTGCCGCACCTGAGCCCACATAGCCAGTAAATGACTAAACATGTAGGATGGCATGGCATGGGGACTGCAGTATTTGACCCCCAGCCTCTTCTCTGCAGGCTGCTTGATCAGGATCCTCGATGAGCATAGGCCCCTGGTCAGTAACTCCAGTTTGGAAGTCAAGTTCTGCTACAGATCCATTCCTCTCTCTTGTTTACTTCTCTCTGAGCCTCTCTGTCCTTGTCCATAGGGAGAACTCGAACGCCTACCTCTGAGAATTGTTGGGAGGATTAATGAGCTGCTTCAGTTTTGACCTAGCACAGGGGTGGGCTCGCGTGTGATAGGTGTTTGTGGTTGCAGGTTTCCCTTTGCCTCCCCCTTCGACTGTGTGCAGCCTGGGAAAGTTACAGAACAGATGGACTGCACAGAGTGAAATGGAATGTATGGGATAGACTGGGGGAGAAGGGGCCGGACTGAGTGAGGTAGAGTGAGAAGTAAGTTTCTGGAATGAAAGACTAAAGAAATATTGATACTAATTTGGGATTCCAGGAAATAAAAGAAAATGTCAGTTATCTTTTCAACTAAAATCAGTTGGTCTGCCATTTTTTTTTTTAAGATTTTATTTATTTATTTGACAGAGAGAGAGTGTATAAACAGGGGCAGAGGGAGAGGGAGAAGCAGGCTTCCTGCTGAGCAGGGAGCCCAATGTGGGGCTTAATCGCAAGACCCTGGGATCATGACCAGAGCTGAAGGCAGACATTCAACGACTGAGCCAGCCAGGTGTCCTGTCTCACATCTTTCATTAGAGTCATCTGGATACTAGGCTCCATGAGGCCAGGGACTGGGTTTATTATCCGTGTCAGTCATCCCAACAAGCATCTAGCACAATTAGTATACTGTAGAGGGTCATTCAGTAGATCCAGTGAATGAATGGATGAATCAGATGCTTATTGTGTAGGATTCCTTAGAACATGAGGGCAGGTGTTGAGCTATGACCCCACTAAGTCCAGAAGTTTGGTTAAATTTAGATCTGGTCTGTTTTCCTGCCCTGTAATTAGAAAGGTGTGAGTTTTGGTTCCTGTCCCTCTATCCCTGAGTGAGTTAATGGTTTCTTCAAGGATGTCTAACTTCTCTATGGGGCCCATACCTGCTTTATTGTTAAATACATGCATTGAACTCAATTACACAGCAGACACGAGTCTGAACATCGGATTAGACATGGTATCTGATAGCTAATGAGATTAAGCACTTTGAACTCAGAAAAGACTGCTGGGCACATCTCAGATTCAGTGTAACGAGTGTTCATTAAGCTCTTGTTGCAGGGGTGGCCAGACCTTAGGGCTGTATGAGGTTCCTTCATTATTCCTATGTGGTTTTTTTCAAGGACATGAAGCAAGTCCATGTTTGTTGCTAGGCTATTTTACTGTATTGATGCCCTGAATAAAACAATAGTATATTCTTGGAAGCAGTGGAAACATGATAGAGACTACAAATGCCCAGGAGCAGCTTGCCAAGTCAGCACTCTTTAGGATTCTAGATTAGGTACTGGAATTAAAAGGAAAAAATGCACACTGTTTGTTTCTTGGTTTCAGTGATGAGTTCTGGCTCATCTCTTTGGTCAGACCTGTGTCTTTGGTCCCCTGAATGCCTGGCATTGTGCTATTAAAGAAGTAGAAGCCATTTTCTGTGTTCTCAAAGAGCTTTTAATCTAGTTAAGGAGGGGACACTTCAATTTCTAGGCAGCCCAGAGTCAAAAAGCTGAACTATTGGAGAACAGAACACTTCTTGCTTTTAAGGGATAAGATACTCAAATTAGAACACTTTCATTGATTTTTTTTCCCCCCCCTTCTGGCTTCCAAGCATATTTATTTATTTATTTATTTATTTATTTATTTATCTTTCCAAAGTACTTTCATAGCACTGTTTGAAAAGGATATTTATAAGTTTTAGAAGTATGAACTCAAATCACCCAATTGTCTTGGAAGCCTATTTAATGTACCTTGATGGGGGAGTAATGAGGGAAAAGGGGGCCCTTTGGGGGCAGACTGATCAGTTTGAAGTAGGCCCAAATCAGCACATGTTTGACACCAAGAGTTTTGATTGATATGGCATGAATAATTCAAAGGCTTTATTTGTATATTGTATGTAGAAAGAGAATTGTAACTTGGTGAGAGTAATATTCTTCTTTTTCTGAGATGAACTTTTGCTTTTTTAATTGTGCCACCTCTTGCCCAGTTTCATGGAAACTGAATTAGTCCTGAGTGGAGTGCTTACCAAACTCCTGTCACTGGAGCATGATAACAAGTTATATGCAAGGGTAGGAGTGGGCACTTTGGCGAAGAGAGACCCTTGGCTGTACTTTTGACATAAAATGGCAAAGACTCAGTTCACCCCCCCATTGCAGTGCCTGTTGCTGAAACACCAGTAAGGTTAATTTTTGCTCTTGGAGGGAGATATGTTGTGGGTGAGAGAGGTTTAACCAGGTGCCAAATCCTTATCCAAATCTGTCACTTCTCAGTGTTTCTCAAGAGGCTAGAGGTTTTCAAAAGACACAGAATTTGGAGCTTTTAATTTTTTCATTTCCTATACCCCCCATTCACAAGCAAGGAAAATGGCCTTACCAGGAAATGGGAAGGTGCTTTTGCATCAGTCATGTTTCCAGAAGGCTAGGTGTTTTGTGTAGGAACCGGGACTCAGAACACATTAGAAGCTGTCATGGTTTCATGTGTCAGCTTGGCTAGGCTGTAGTACTCAATTATTTGATAAAACACTAATCTAGTTGTTGCTGTGAAGTTTTCTGTAGATGAGATTGACATACCATCAGTTGACTTTACGTGAAGCACATTGCTCTCCATAACATGGGTGGGCCTCATGCAATCAGGTGAAGGCCTTAAGATCAAAAACTGAGGTTTCTCAGAGATGAAATTCTGTCTCAAAACTGCAGCATCAATCCCTGCCTGAGTTTCAGCCCCCTAGCCTGCCCTGTGGCATTTAGACTTTTGAGTCCCCACGATCATGTGATAAATACAGAGTTGTAAGGTATAATAAAAGGAAAATGCTGAAAACAAGAGGTAGGAAGATACCAAGAACAAACATCTTTCTGGCTTTTCCAGGGAGGCCAAAGTAATTAGGAGAAATTCCTGTGGTATGTAGCATGTATATGGTTAGAACTATGGCCCTAAAGTACAAGTAGAGGCAATTATTGAGGAATTGAGTGGGGATGGCATTTATAATGCAGAGTGATGTGAACTGAGTAGTTCTAGGACATCCCCTCTTCAACAAGGGCTTGATTCAAATTTGAGAATGCCTGTAGAGTTGTCACCCAGGGGGTCTTAACCTCGGTGGTAGAGATGGATGTGGTTGGCTGTCCTAGGCACCTGGATGTATGCTTCTGAACATGTAAACTACAAATTCAGGAACAGAGAGACCCAGAGGTGCTGGGCAGGAAGAAGAATGCCCGAGGACCAGGAGGCAGGCTCTTCCTTCCATTCCTCAGTGAAATATGTCTGAAAGAATCCTTTTCTGACTGTCGCTGTATGGGGATCTCAGTGGAAGATGGACTGTGTCCTCTGTTCTTTGCTGTGCTTGGTCTGGTGGTTAACATTATTTTTCTTTCTTTCTTTTCTCTTTTTAAAGATTTTATTTGGAGTGTCTGGGTGGCTCAGTCATTAAGTGTCTGCCTTCAGCTCAGGTCATGATCCTGGAGTCCCGGGATCGAACCCCACATTGGGCTCCCTGCTCGGCGGGAAGCCTGCTTCTCCCTCTCTAACTCCCCCTGCTTGTGTTCCCTCTCTAGCTGTGTTTCTCTCTGTCAAATAAAACGTTTAAAATTTTTTATTTATTTATTTGAGAGTGAAAGGGGAAGAGGGGCAGAGAGAAAGGGAGAAGCCGGCCCCCCTGCTGAGCAGGGAGGATGACCTGGGGCTTTATCCCAGGTCGCAGAGATCATGCTGTGAGCTGAAAGCAGATGCTTACCCATCTGAGCTACCCAGTCACCCCTGTTAACATTCTTTTTCAAAGGTGGTTAACATTCATTAGCATTGAAGCCTTTTTTTTTTTTTAAGATTTTTAAAAAAAATTTATTTGACAGAGAGAAACACAGCCAGAGAGGGAGCACAAGCGGGGGGGAGCCCGATGTGGGACTCGATCCCGAGTCTCCGGGATCATGACCTGAGCCAGAGGCAGTTTCTTAACCAACTGAGCCACCCAGGTGCCCCGCATTGAAGTCTTTTAAAAACTGGGTCCTGGTTCGCTTCCTGTGGGGAAAAGAGGATGTTATATCTGGGGCAAGTCTGGATCATACATTATTTAAGTGCTTGACTCTCTGAAGCAAACAGAGAGGCTCTAGCGGCTCTGGCTGAAAAATCCGAGGGTGTCTGGGAATGAAGACTCAAGACACTTCTCTGTTCCTTTGGGAGTGATCCTGTCACAAAGAGAATTACCAAATGTTGTCATGGTGCGATATACATATAAAGATGAGTGAGCAGTAAATTTGTGGCTACAATAAGATCCTGTGGATCCCTGGTTTGTTTTTCTGTATCTGGGAGACACCGTCCCAGGACCGTGTCTAGGTGGTATTGCTGTTGCTCGGTAGCTGCAGATAGGCACAATCGGAAAGTCTGTCTTTAGGAGCATTTCTCACTATTTCCTGTCCCGTTGATTTTGCTTCCCTGTAAGCTATTTGAAATTCTTTTGGCAACCAGGTTAAAGAGTGTAAACGCACGTGCAGGTGCTCATGAGTCCTTGTATTGTGTGTATAACACGGTCCTTGAGTGCTCAAGATCCATGTTGATTCACTCTATTTGAACAGAGTCCAGATGTAATGCTGTTTAGTGTGATTACAGCTAGCAGGTGTGTGGAAAGCCAAACCAAAACAAAGAATGTGAAAGTCAAAAGATCCTTGGGTGTGCTGTAAAGTGGACAAGGCAAAAAGCCAGTGTAGACTACCACCCACCCCGCCGTGCTGGCAACACGCTGAGCATTTACACAGGAGAAAAGGCAAGTATGTATGAGTGGCCAAATGAGATAGGACCTAATGATTAGGCTCCTCTATTCTGTAAATTTTCCTCACGTTCATGGTAAAGAGCAAAAGAATTATAGATGATCAACACCTTTTTACTCTTAAGTCTCTTATGAGAATGAGAGACTGAGATATGCTTTATTCCACCTTGCAAGGTTGGTTTCAACATCCTAGATAGAATGTTTTTTTCTATTTAAAAGAAATAACTCCAGGCACAGAGACTCACGTATCTTTCTTAGTGACTCTAGTTTATTTTGTGACCTAGAAATTCTTGTATCTGACATTCTGTGTCTGTATTTGATGTCTTTCTATGTCACTCCATTTTTCTTAACTTTTTTTTTGTTGATTATAACATACATTTAATAAAATCCATAAACTCAAGTGTGCAACTCAATTTTTTTTTACAAATATATGTGCACATACAGCTATCACCTGGCATCCTTAAAAGCTTCCCTATTACACCCTTTCCATCAATACCCAATTCTCAAGGGTAAGTGTCATCCTGACTTCAATCTACTAGTGCCTGTCTTTGAACTTTGTATAGATAATAACATACACTACAGTTTTGTGTCTGGCTTCTTTTCCACAACATTGTATCTTTAAAAGTGACTACATTGTTAAGTGTAATAGTAGTTTCATATTTCATAGTTTTATTTCTTTGTATGAATATAGCATATATTGTGTCTATTCTGTTGATGGATATTTAGATGGGTTACATTTGGGGGTTATTATAAATGAAGTCAGTATGACATTCATTATCATGCTTTAGGTGAACATCTGTCCTCATTTCTGTCTGTTATTCATCTTGGAGTGGAATTGCTAGCTCATAGATACGAGATATTCAGGTTTAGCAAGCAGTACCAAAGAGTTTTCCAAAATGATTGGAATAAGTTACGCTCCCTCTAGTAGCTCCTGAATGTTGCAGTCTCTGCACATTCTCACCTGCACTTGGTATTATCAGTTTAAAATTTCTAGCCATTCCATTGGGTGAAAGTATCTTTATTATTTTGTTTTACATTTTTTGATGGCTGATGATGTTAGGTGACATGTTGGGGGTATTTATTGACACTTCTTTTTTGATTTTATTTTATTTTTTAAAAGATTTTATTTATTTGACAGAGAGAAACACAGCTAGAGAGGGAACACAAGCAGGGGGAGTGAGAGAGGGAGAAGCAGGCTTCCCGCCGAGCAGGGAGCCCGATGTGGGGCTCGATCCCAGGTCTCCAGGATCATGATCTGAGCCGAAGGCAGTGGTCCAACCAACTGAGCCACCCAGGCGTCACCGACACTTCTTTTATAAGTGCCTACTCAGACCACTGCCCAGTTTTTATAAGAGTTATTTGGGGCAAGTCCTTTATCAGATACATGTATTACATATATCATCTTCCTCTTGGCTGCTTATGTTTTAAGTCTTTGATGGTGACTTTTAATGAAGAGTTTTTTTATTTGATGAAGTCAAATACTTTTATTTCCTGTTTAAGAAATCTTTATTTACCACAGTCTTAAAGATATTCTCCTGTTTTATTCTAGGGACTTTATTGTTTTACCTTTCACATTTATGTGTACAATCCAGCATAGAATTTTTATATGGTATTGAGGGAGTGGATAAAGGTCACACACACACACACACACACACACACACACACACACACACACACCCGCACCATATATTGAAAGGACCTTCCTTTCCCACTGTGTTGTGCGGGTACTCAGATGACTTTGTTGGTTAGTGTCTGTTTCTGGATGATCGATTCTATTTCTATTCTTTTTCTTTTCTTTCATTTTTTTTTAATATTTATTTATTTTAGAGAGAGAGCATGAAAGTGTGTGCACATGGTGGTGGGGGGAGGGGCAGAGGAGAATCCAAGCAGTCTGGGCACAGAACTCAGAGCTAGACAGGGGCTCCATCCCATGACCTAGAGATTGTGACCTGAGCCGAAATCGAGTTGGATGTTTGAGCACCTGTGCCATTCAGGTGCTGCCATTCTGTTTTCTATTCTACAGTTTATGGACCATTCAGTCACTTGTAATTATTGTGACTGTGTAATAAGTGTTGATATTCTATCCTCCTAGTTTTTCAACATTCTCTTTGCTATTCTTGGCATTTTTCCATTTCTCTTACAAATTTTAGAATTAGGTTGTCAATTTCTAAACACACATCCAAAACCTCCTAGGATTTTATTTGAGATCATTTAAAATCTATAGAACCGTTCTGGGGGAGGATTGGCATCTTTTCCAGTCAGTGTTGGCTGGGTTCTTCATATTCTACCTTCAGTGAATGGAAAGGCATGAGGTTTTGTTCCATTTGGGAGTAGAATGAAGTCTAGGGCAGGAGCATGAGACAGGCTCTTCCACCATTGTGCTGAGTTCCAAATGAGAGTTGGGTTTTATATCTTCCAAATGCTCCTGTGGGTCATCTCTATACCATTTTTTGCTCTGCTCTGGGCCCTGGCACAGTGACCTCTTTGGAAAAGTGCTCTGTTGTCTCCCGCTTTAAGTTAGGTTTTGCCAATGGAAAGGAATGTAGACAGGGGGTCAGAGGAGAGAAGAAAATGAGGTCAGGGTATAGTTTCTTGACTCCTTCCTTGCAGGGTCACTGGGGGTTGGCTGTGTCCCCAGACAAAAGACTGTTACAGATGTCACCGGGTAGCCACCTTCTTCTCGCTCCCTGTCTCCGTGCACCCTTCAGCCTCCACAGGGCGATGCCCCCACTCCTGCCCCATAGCTTTAGTAAACACTTCCCAAATTTTGCAGTTTGAATGGGTCATCTATTTTGTGCCAGGACCTTGCTCACTATGAAAGTGGAAGAAAAAGAATTTTCTGGACAGCTTGAGAGAACGTTGAGAACGAGGATCTGTTGTAGCCTGATGACCCTGCTGGGCCTGCGTACAGCACTTGGCTTCCAGCCCCGCCTGCCTGAGTGTGACACGAGGGCTCTCCCCTTCCCTTTGTGGTGTCCTTGGAAGTCATCAGGAGACTGGTAACCTCCCCGGGTTCCCTGAAGTGTCCACAGGCAGTTTAGCCCTCGGTTAGTCGTTACTTCCGGACTTACTCAGGCGATGATGCTTGCTGAACGGCTTGTACCTGTCCCACGGAGCACACACGCCTCCGCCATGGGTGTTCGCAGGCGAGGTGACAGTAGCGAGCTGGCATGGGCTGGAAGTAGTAAGGACATTGCTGCTATTTGGAAAATTAGACCTGGAGCCCTCCTGGGGACAGAAGCCTCGAGCTACAGTGAACGAGTGAGAATTTTACTAATTCTTCAGTGGAGTCTCAGGTTGCCTTCATTTCACTCCTCTTTTGACAGTTGGGTTATTTAGTTGTCTGCTTTGGGAATTAATTTTTGGAATGACATCTGTAGCCCTGGTGGGGGCTGGTGAAATTTCTCTCCCTGAAATAGAAATCATGTCCAAAATGTCGTTTCGTGACAACAGTAATTAACCTGAATCACACATCAGATAATGCTGGCAAATATGACAGTACAAGAACTTGTGGGAGTTTAAAATGGGAAAGTGGAGAGCAAATAAAACAGGATATCACATTTTTAAATGAAGTTTTCACCTTCTTAAGTAACTAATAAGTGAGATTCTGTCATGGTCAGTTGCCTTTGTATTTGGGCAAGTCTGCTCGTGTGTTCATTTCTGTAGGTAACTGGGTGAATCATGTCTTCTAACTTTGCTGTCAGCTAGAGCTGCCACTGCCTTTGCTTTCATCACTTGCTCCCTTCGGTATCTGTCCAGACATCCACTGCGGCATCACCCCCCTGCCCCACCCCCAGCCACACGTCCTAGAAAGTCCTAGGGAGTAGTGGGCCCTCTACTCCTGCATGGTGACCATTGAGGGCATGTGCTCAATGGGGAGCTGTGGTTTCACCTGGCTGGGCCTGAAGCCATTAAGTGACCCACCTGTCCCAGAAAACATGTGTTGACATGTGTTCAGTGCCCTGGGGATGATTCTAGGTACCAAATGTGAGTAACAGAAACAACGGATTGCATTACCTCAGTCTGTGGTTTATTGGTGTAAGGAACTAAGCTCTACAGGACTGTAGACTCTGTCTCAGTTGTCTCGATATATCTCCAGGGTTTCAGAAATGTTAAGATAGAAAGGAAACTTACCTAGGAAGATGAACCCAGCAGGGCCATGTACGATGCTTAGAGGAAGATGCTCAATGCTTGAGAAAGACCCATCACTGCAAATCAGGGCTGAGAACATAGACCAAGATGGTGGCAGGGGCAACAGAGAAAAGAGGTGGCTCTGGGAGACAACTGGAGGGAAAAGCCTTGGGATTTAGACTGGTAGGAGGGAAAGCAGATGGCGAGTTTGGGTCTTCAGGGCAGTGGTGCCAGTAACAGAGTTAGGAGGAGGCAGTAGGTCCCAGGGTCCCCTCTGCTCCTCCGGTCCCAATCTTCGGATGTGAAAGCATTTGAGGCTTAATTGTATTCATGATTTAGCTAATGCTGAGAGCTGCTCTCAGAATGTTTCCCTTCTGTCTTTGACCCCAGGGCTAAGACCATTAAGAATACAGTCTCTGTGAACCTGGAACTGACAGCAGAGGAGTGGAAGAAGAAATACGAAAAAGAGAAAGAGAAAAATAAGACTCTGAAGAATGTTATTCAGCATCTGGAGATGGAGCTAAACAGATGGAGAAATGGTAGGGAAGAATGGAGGGGAAGAATGGGGCAGGAATGTGTGTTTTCCTTCTCCTGGGACACTTGGGAAGGATGCGATGATGGCGGAGCCTGATCCTGCCTGGCGACAACCTGTGTGGATGAGTGATGTTTTCTCATTACCTGGTGAAGCTGCCCACTCGACCCTGTCGCTGGGCTGACAGATGTGCGTAGTGTGGGCAAGTGACTATTTGCAAGGTTGCCTTAATCTGCTTCAAGTGAGCTGCTCCTCTGTATGTTAGCGTAATTCTCCCTGGTAACCATGTTTGAGGTTTCAAGGGCAGCGTCCGAGACTTTGCGGCTCAGACAGCTCTTAAATGAAGAATGTCATTCTCTCCTGTGCGAGTTTTCTAACTGACTTGGGGTTAAAAGTCACCTCTGGCGAATGTTTGCATTTGGGGGTGGGGGCAGCTGATCTTCATGCTCTGCTTCCTCAGAGCCAGAAATAGAAGGCTCCTGAAGAAGTTCTGTGCTAAAATGGAGTCTCACAGGCTTATTTCGTGACCAGGCTTTTTTTTTAATCCCCCAAAAACATTCTCTTTGGTTTGTTCTACTCAAAGAAAATATCTCCGAGAGCTGACACACACTGGGTGGGTGGGTTGTGGGGGAGGCGTTGAAGAGGGGTTTCCAGATCCAAGTGCAGACAGATTATTTCGGAAATTTTAGCATTGTGGTAGAATTAGAAGGTAGAAATCTCTCATTCTCTCTCTTTTTTTAAACTGAAACAGGCAGGTTGGTGTGTGTGTGTGTAGGGGTGGAGTGGACAGTTGGAGATTCACATTCTTTGCTGTTGTGTCCATTATGTATTGCAGGCACCGCCGTAGACCTCAGTGCCTTGTGTGAGCACAGGGGCCGGGGGCTGCCAGGCAGGGTAGGGGTGGGACCCACCTGTGTGGAGCTACACAGTTAGCAGCACATCGTCTTGTGAGTCTGTGTTTGCCACTGTTTTTTGCTAGGAAAGGTGGGGTGCCAGTGACCTACTATTCAATGGAAAAACAATCGTGAAGCAAAGCAGGATTCTAGAGAGGTTCAAGAAATGACCTAGTAGCCTAAATAACACAATTCTTCTCTTTTTGGGGAGATTTTCTAGCTGCACACATGTTTTGAAAGCTGCTAAAATAATTGAATAATTCAGCACCTGGGGCCAGTGGATGATTCCTTGCGATTTGGCAGGAGTTAGGAGAGTGGGGAGGGATGGTTGGCAAGGCGGGGAGTGGCTGTTTGAAATTTTGTTCTATTTCTGGGATCCTCTTGGGTCAGTTCTCTGCTGGGCAGTTGGAACATTCGGTAAAGCCTTTTGGTACAGGGAGGGGGACTGGCCTTAGAACATTGAGCAGTGGGCAGCTAGCCTTGTCGTTTTCTCTTCTGCCCTGTCCCTGGCCAAGCTCTCACCCTGCAGTCCTCCATCCCTCCACTAACTTTGTCCTCTGGGGTCGGCCCGCTGCCCAGTTTGCCTAACTCACCCTCCTGCCTGGCACTCTGTCCTTGCTATTGGACTTTTAACTTGGCATCATTTTAATTGTTTGTCCCACTTTATGCACCTCTACTCAGAAATCTACTCAGAGATACACCATTTTCCCTGTCCCATAGGGTGAGATCCTACACAAGCCCTTATGTACATAATTTGGGGAAACTCATGTATGATTTCTGGCACATGATAGACTTTCATAGAGGTATGTTATGTAAACACATGTTTAATCCATTGCTGGAGCGGAAAGGGTGAGCCATTGGTCATAGTCTCTGTCCTTACAGAGTTATAGTCTGATGGGGGAGACAGACCCTAGCCACAATCAATAGACATATTTATGCTGCATACCAAAAAGGGAAAGTGTAAGGTACTAAAAGTTATTATAATGGACCCTGACTTTGAGAAGTTAGTGAAGCTTTCCTCTGGTAAGCAGTCTAGGGAATAAGATCTGAGAGAAAGAGAGCAATTAGGAACAGCAAGATAGAAGTGGGGGTTGGGGTAGAGCGAGCCACATTTACAACATCCCCGAGGGGCATCCTTGAAGGGGGGGCAGCAGGAAGGCCAATGTGGTGAGCTGGGATGGGACAGTACAGGCCTGTCCTGTGTAGGGCTGAACAGTTTTTGTTGAGGGTTTTGGTTATCATCTAGGAGGCAGTGAGAAGCCCTTCAGGGATATTCAACTGAAGATCATATAATAAGATTTGCATTTTTGAAGATCCATTGATTGTATTGGAGAATGGACTGAGGAGGTGGATAGAGTTGGTGGTAATGGGACTGTGTGGCAGGAGAGAGCAGTCCCCGCCCAAAATCATTCTCAAAAGTTGTGAAATACTACCCTACTCCAGGCCTGTAGGCTGGTTCTCCCCAGGCCCCCACTGCTACCAATTTGTAACACCCTGTAGCTTCATGGGCTACTTTAAAATGCAAGCCCAGCACCTCTGGGCAGAGCAGAACATTGATTTTCAGACTTATGGTGACTCGTAATGTATACAATTACACCCAGCCTTAATTCATTTCTGCCGTTGGCATTAAGGCAAGGCTTAGGGCATATGCGTGCTGGCTTAAGGGGAGGTAATGCTTTGTTTTTATAAAGAAGGAATAAGAGGAGCCACTCCATTCCCCACAGTGCCAGGGTCCTTGGGTTGCACAGGGCAGAAATTGACCCTGTGTAGCTTAAACAAAACAGGAAAGCATGAAAAGTCTGTGAATGACTCACGGAACCAAAGAACAGCTGGGCAACCAGCCTCCTCCGGCAAAGCTGGGGCTGCTCCAGAGATGCAGGGCTCATAAGGGGCCACACCTGGTGTGAATGCCCTCTTGATCTGGTGTGAATGCCCTCTTGACCTGGTGTGAATGCCCTCTTGAGTTTTCTCCCCTTTCCTTGCATTATCAGTTTGAGACCCAGAGGCCCAAGAGAGAGGGGAGAGACTGTGCATGGTGGTGTACTTCGGCTGAGGAAGCCCAGGGCCCTCTGCCGAGTCCTCTGATCAAGTCTGCATGCACCAGCAGAGATAATTCCTCACAAGGAAGTTGCAGTGCTGAAATGAGAATGGATGTTGAGTGACTGCAAAACACCTGTCCAGTCCAATCTGCTAGTGACATCTTGTGGGCTGAAATCGATTGACAGTTCTTGGAATCTGGAGGCTCTGTTGGCAGCTTCAGCGTCAGGGATTTTATTCAGCCTGCTTGCTTAAGGACAGATAGATGGAGTGGGCAGTTGTCAGAAGTAGGATTGTTTTCTTTCTTCCGGCCCTGTTGTTTGTTCGTCATATACATGGAAAGGACTTGAACAATCCCTTAAATGGGGATAGATTTAGATCGTTGCATTCACAGTGAATTTTGGCTCCCAGTTTACCCTGCCCCGTTCCCCCAGTCCATCCGTAAGTTTCTCGATGGGCAGCTTGAGGAGGGAGGGCTGAGGGCCCATGCCCATGACCCTCAGAAGGCGGATGGGCCCACAGTTCCCTGTTGCTGCCAGATCAGTCTTTACACATGCCTCTTCTCTGATACTTCTTTGAAATTCGTCCTTTAAAAAGCAATATTGTTTTACAGGAGCTTAAGTCAGAAAAGGAGGCCCTGAAAATGCAGGTGTCAGAAGTGCAGGGAGATGACCCAACCATAGGGCACATCTGGAGGGTCTCTTGAATAATTAAACAATATTAAAAAACAGAATGGATATGGATTTACCCCATCTGCTGAAGTCATACAAAGAAATTATTTCATCACAGGCGGGGAAGGCGTGGAAAAATCGGCAATCTCTAGAACAGATTTGTTCTCCACAATTTAAAACCTGCCAGGCCAGCAGGCTTGGTTTCCTCAACTGGCTAAATTTGCAACCTGGAGTCTGATCCCAGGCTTTGTGGGACTGTGTGGCCTCCCTTAGCTCCCACACAATCTGCTCTTTTAGCATTACAGATATAGAAGATGCTCCCCCCACCGCCCCCCCTCCTTTGGATTCAAGACTACAGTAGGAGCTCTGACGTTAGCGTTTCACTTGAGACTTGTGATTTGTTCGGCTGCCTTCCTTTGAGAGCACAGCCAAACACTGATAGAAGTATTGACTGCTAGGAGAATGGTCGGGGCTGTTGAAGAGGTCAGGACTATAAAGAGATTTTAGAGTCTGGGGTGACCAGTTTATTAGAAAATTACTCTAGAAAGGATTAGAAAATGTGTTAAGCTGCTTACAATATTTTTAGGAGCTAGGGTGAGAGATGCTATTTATGTGCAAAATAATCCCATAAAGGAATCACATTTTTTTTTTAAACCTCACATTTATATAATGACATCTTGTAGCCAGCCGCTCTTACCCATCTGGCAACTTAAAGATTTCCTTTTCGTTTCTTTGATATAGAAATTACTTACCATTAGGTCTGCCACTGGGCCTGTTTAATTGGTATTACAAGAAAGCACCTCCGTTGCCAGCTCTGCGGTTTCTGACGGAAGCTGTGAGTGACCAGCAAGCCTCTGCCCACGGAGTTGCAGAGAGAATGCAATTACCTTTCTGTGTTCTCCAGAGGCTGTAGGGCCTCAATTTATGAAAAGGATAACTAGCTCGTTGTTATTTCATGTGTGAAATTTTAATGAATTACTGGCAGTCTAATGGTTTTCTTTCTTTCTTTTTCTTTTTGAAAAAACAAAAACCAAAAGCCTGTGTTAGAATTTTTAACTAATAGCCCTAACGAGTATTTTTGATTAGTCTGTCATTCTTGTTTATTGCAGTTGATGGATTTTTACTTTTTGTAGAAATGCTATTTATGCCCTCGGGAGGTTTTCATTTTATAATTAAAATGCTCTGCAAATCTTGTAGGTGTGCTCCAAGTGAATGCTCCTGTGTACACACAAATCTTTTTAGTCCTTAAAGGTAATTACATCTGACAATAGGAAATGCCAGAATGCTTATTTAAAGAAGGGAAAGGTTTCCCAGTGTGGCAGGGGGGGACTTTCATTGTAGAGAATGAGATGCTTTACAGTATTATAAGCTCTTTCCCTATAGACAGCGGGTATAAAGCCTCAGGGCATGAACTAAGAGAAATTTGCTTTTAATGCAAAAAGGGGGAAAAAATAAAAATAGATGTGTCTCTTCATTTAGTGGTCCTTTTCTGGTCCCCCTTCACCCCAATTTTATGACATTTTTTTCCCTCCGGTGTTTGTTTGCAGCTGTCTGCCTTGTTACGATCAGTTGTTCCGTAATCACCTGGTGGGGTCTTCTCTGGAGACTCAGTCCACTGCAGTGCGGGGAATATTCTCGATTAACGCGGTGAGATTGCCATGGAGACAGATTGCCTAGTGTCAGGTCTCACAGAGTGTTGGGAATTTACAGTCCCCAGACGTGTTTGTGAGCCGGACAGTGTAGTTAGCAGGGACGCTTCTGGAAGTCATTTCCTCGGTCCTTTGAAGGGTAGCAGGGTTTGGGAAAACGAGCTCTCGGTTCCTCTCTGGGCAGGAGCTGTGCTCCCCCACAGATGCCTGCTGCTTTTGTTCCTGCTTGTTGCTGCTTTGTTCTCGGCCTCAACGGCTGCTGTAAAAAATCATCCTGACTGCCTGACCTTTGGAATATAAACTGGGAAGAGCTCCTTGTTTAGATGTAGCTTTGCAGGGGACATGTTGATGCTTTGATTTGTAGAATTGTTTAAGAGAAACCAGAAAGTTGGCTATAGGTTTCGAATATTGTTTTAGTAATAATAAAAATAAACCTGAAAGGGACTTACGTGGCTGCATTGTGTTTTACTTTTGGAACTGAGCTACAACCACAGAGGTGTTATGAAGACTCAGGAATAGTCATCTCAGAATAAGTAAGAATACCTGCAAAGCTTGAGGAGTTGACAGTTCTTTAGGGAGAGGACAGGGTAAGAGATGGACCTTAACTAATAATACCTTTTGTGTTTTTTACATATACTATGTTAATTAAATCTTTAAAACAATGCCATGTTAAGGCATTATATTATTATTATTTTTTTTTTCCTTTACAAAAAAGCAAACCAAGAGGTGAAGGAGATGGGATTGTGATTAATTAGCTCAGTTGGAAGGTGTAGTGTGGCGTGGCATCTGGCCACAGCCCTGGAGGTGTCAGTGCCGTCTGCTGATTACTTTCAGGGTGCCTCGTGGCAGCATTGGCTGGCTTGATGAACTGTGCTGTTCTTGGACAACTGTGGTACTCAGCAACGCTGTGAGTCCTCAGCAGGACAAGAGGGCAGATTTAGGGTCACTTGCTGCTGGGTTATAGGGGTGCATCCCTGGGTTCCTTAGCTCACTCCAGCCTCAGGGTGGCACTGGCTCTCAGCCATGTGGAACCAGAGAGCACGTAGACTGGTTCTCTTCCACCTGTGTTTGTGTCTCGCCTCTGTACTTGGGGCATGTTGGCATAGGATAATAGGACCTATGTTCTGCCTGGTTTCTGGTCTCGTACCCTTAAGAATTTCACCGTCATCATACTTAAGCTGCGGGATGAAGCTCATGCTGCACTGGGTTGCCCTGTTCCCAAAGTTCAGAAGGTGGAGCTGAAAAATTAGAGATACAGTCATAACCCAGATAGGGGAAAGATTTATGAAAACGTTTGTGAACAGTTTCTCCGGAGAAGGAACAGAATTGGGAGGTTGGAGTTCAGGAGGACTCTACAGTTTTTGTGTATATTATTTGTGGTTAGAAAAAGATAAGATATATATATTTAAGCAGGAAAAAAATCCTTGGGAACTAGAATATGGTACTACTTTTACAGCGTGTGGATTTAGAAAGCCATAGAGAATATAGATCCTTTAATTGGATGAAATCCAGTCTGCACACTAAGGTCGTTGATGGATGTTTTAAACCAGAAATTGGAACTGAATGAAATATTGATTTGGTTCAGGTTCAGTTCAAAGGCTACTCTGATATTCTGGTTTTGTTTCAGGTCATAATTTTAGAAAAAGCGTAGGTACGGTACAGTCTAGTTGAGCTTCAGAAGAAAAAAAGGGTTGACTCAGTCTTCTCTTCAGCAAAGGAATACTTTATTCCAGGTTTTGCTTCAAATGGAGCTGTGATACAAAAGACGAAAACACTGGATGTTAATTTTATTTGACAGGGAGGCTTTCCTACTATTTTGTAATTATCAGGCGAGATATGAAATCTTAAGCAGCAAAGCTAACCCACCACAAAGAGTTTTGTTTATATTGAGATAAATGTGTACAGTGTTCAGGAGGCTTCCTTGAGGCATGGCACCTAATGTTAAAGAAGCCACAGATGAGGGGGCCCAGTTGTTTGTTTGTTTCAAGAAATTCCCTTTGTCTTAGAGCAGTTTTCCTGGGGACTTTCACAAAATGCGTTTCATGGGCTGAGAAATGGGTGAGGCTTAGAAAATTGCGGATACTCACTGATTGTAGTATACAGTTGATGGTAAGCATTGTGATGGAAAAGTATATTTGGTTTTGGTTTGCTTTCCAGAAAGATGTTTGAGAGACTCAGTTGGGCCATGAAAAGCCATGTTTTTCAAAGACTCCTTTTTATGCAGTCTGTATTTGCAAGGTGATTTTCTTGCTGGGGCTGGCCACTGACCAGCTTGAGAACCTCACTTTCCCCCCTCAATTTGAACAGTCAAGATTGGTAATGCCGCCTTCAGAGGCCTCGAACAACACCGCCCTGCAGACGGAGAAGTGGTATGTGCTGGTCGGCAAACTGAGAGGAGGGAGGCAGGGTCTCTGCACGATCTTCGGGATTGGCTACCTTTTCCTTCCTGGGTCTACTTGACATCATAAGAAATTATTCTATTTGAACTCTCCAGATGAGCCAATTAATTCTGACCTCCTAGGGGAGAGGATGGTAGTAGAACGTGTTTTTGTGCTATGTCAGTCCGACGTCCTGGGTCCAGGGCTACCCTGATTTTCTCCTTCAGATCTGGAGACTCTCAGATTCAGAGGATTATGGCCCTGCAGTGTCCTCTTCAATAGTGGTGAATTTCCTCGATTTGGCCGTTTCTCCTAATGAAATGGTAACCTAATTAATTGGTAATTAGGATGCCTCAGAGGTCTGTTTCCCTGGGTGTCAACCACTACATAGAATATCATTCTAGTAAAACCCCAGAATAGTTCCCAATAAAAGGAAAGTGTATTCAAAAACTTCTGGATGTCTTACAAGCTATATTAGTTAAGAGTAGTTGGTGGAATCTTGGAACACTGAAAAAATAAATTTAAAAAAAAAAAAGATTGGTTGGTGGAACCAGTGTACTTAAGTGATACATCACAAGAGAGGGAGTATTATGTGGCCCTCTTCTTCCTTAGACTAGTTTTGGTCAATTAGCTACAACCTTGCTTGTCAGATAGAAAGAACACAAGCCCTAACTCTTTACAACAGCTCTTGATTGTGTCCTCTGTGTCTTTGCATGGGAGTGGCTATTTTTGGAACTCTTGCTGTAGACTTACGTGCTGAATTTCTTCAATCCCCAAATGCTCTTGTGCCTTGCAGGAGAAGCTGTGCCTGAGGATGAGCAGATCAGTGCTAAGGACCAGAAGACACTGGAGCCCTGTGATAACACCCCCATCCTAGACAATATTGCTCCTGTTGTCGCTGGCATCTCCGCAGAGGAGAAGGAGAAGTATGACGAGGAGATCTCCAGTCTCTACAGACAGCTGGATGATAAGGTCCGTAGCCGGAGATCCTAGTCCTCACTCTGGCACTGAGACTAAAGGTGGCAGGTCCTAGAGCTATTGGCCAGAAGCAGCTTCAGTACTCATGGGGCTGATGTGGGGCTGCAGACTGGCATTTATGTCCATCTTCCTAGTACCTACCCTACCTCTTGCTTGGGTAGACTCTGGGAACTTGATTCTTGTGGAATGGAAACTGTCATGGAAGTTGGGTTGGAACACTGGACAGTTGGTCTAGAGAGACAGTCTTCACTTCTGCACACAGGACTGGGCTAACCAATGCATGAGAGTGGGGTAACGTGAGTGTGCATGGTCTTGTTTTAGTGTCCCTTCTATTTTCCTCTGGGCCTGTTCCTCACCGCTTGAAAACTTCAACAGTAGTACCAGCTGTAGGGACAGGATGGTGGCTCCTAAAGTTAAATGTGCTCTTTAATCATGTAGCTCTCAGGCCCTGGGATGGGGAACTAAGGGTAGTAGCATGGGCTCAGACAGCTTTTCCCTTAGTGGTCAATCAGTTTTCAGGGGCATAGTCTTGAATGAAGTAGTTTGAACATGCTGTTAGGGTTGCCCAATTTTACGGCAAATTTTTGGGGCTCAAATCGTCATGTAAATGCACAAGTTGGACCAAAGGAAAAGAGAGTTTGGAGAACACTGTTTATCCCCAGTGAAGGTCGGGCTAGGAATCCCAGAGGCATAGGAAACTAAATTGATGTCTCATGTGATCTTGGCATATTGCCCTGGGAATATTCTCAATCCTTTCAGTTCATTTCATCGAGGTTGCTGATATTTTTAGTCTGGTTTTATCTTCTCTGCTGTGGTTCGGCTCAGAGTGCTTGGGGGACACCTGGTTTGGCTGAAACAACTTTGTTATGTGAACACTGCCATTGATCTTATGAGCCTGTATATTCTGAATGAAGCCCAGTGTGCATCACCTTTATAAGCAAAATGTGAAGCAAGTTCTGCTTATCTGTGACTCTGGGAATTTGCATCGTAACCACAGTGTTAAACTGGGGGCACCCCTACCCTTCTGGTAACCTATTTAATGAGATATTCATCCCCTTTGGAGCTTGGTTAATTGCCCTTTGGGCCCTTGACATGCTGTTATCCTTCCATTTCTAATCAGATATGATTATGCAAAATCTCAAAGTAAGAGAAAGAGGAGATAAATAATCAGTTAACAGTGTACACAGTTTCTTGGCTTCTCCAAAGAAATGCTATTGTTTAAACATATTGCGGTGTTTTTTTTCCACTTTAGAAATGATGAGTTCACTTTAGTAATCCCCAAAGAATTTTGGATGAGGAGTGATAACCGGATTCTATACTTTGTTTTCTATGAATAGACTCCTGTCATGGTTGAAATTGAGATCATTTACTTTGGTAGCATAAGGAGCTTTCATTGATCCAACAGAGACTTTAGGGTCTTGAATGCAGCTTCTGAAATGTAGTGATGAGGACCGAGTGACGAGTGAGGAAAATGCCTTGCCTTGGGAGTATTCGGTTGGTAGCTGGGAGGGCTGATGCTGGAGTCTCTGCCTCCTGATGACAAGCCTCAGATACTTCCTGTTGTAACATTTTCCGACAGCATATGCTTTGAAGACCCTCTACCCTCTAATGCACACATTTCCAGGTAGCATTTGTGGTCTCTCGCATAAGGTTGCTGAGATCTGAGAGTGTACTTAGCTCCTAGGCCTCAGCCAGTGAGGGCGCCAAAGCTGGTGGTCTGACCTTAGTCACTCTACCTGTGGACTGCCTGATTATGTCTTATCATTGTGTATTATCAGCTGTCATTCTTATTTGTCCTCCTCGTAATGGTTCTAGAAGGTATTTCATGCTTCCAAAGAGATAGGTAGTTTGATACCTTTGAGAAAACATGAGTTGGGGCATGCCATCTTTGTAGATTATTGAATGGTGTACCTGAAAGTTTCTGGGTCCAGATAAGAAGCTAGCCCAGGGCAGGTGCATGACTTGCCCAAGTTTATATCACCTGGAGGTGGCAGAGGCGGAACAAGATTGTGTATCTTCTGGCTCCCAGGGCTGTAGTCATCCCGTTTTGGTCTTAGTCCTTTAAATGAGGAACTTAACCATATTGAATCTAATTAGAATGTTGTGGGAGAAAGACTACATGGTCTACTCCCATCTAGATTCCTCCTCTGCCCCTCTGTGTTGCCCCTCCAGAGGTCTCAGGACAGGTACTATTCGAAACAGTACTGTGTGATGGAAAAAGATACACTTTAGAGTCAGACCTGTGTCTTAAAGATGCTGAGGCTTGGACTGATGAATGGCCTACCTTCCTGAAGATGTTTTTCTTTTCTGCAGCATGAGGCTCATATCTGTGCCCTCAGAAAGTTGCAGTGAGAATTAAAAGGTTCTAGTGTGTAGCAATTGCTCAATAAATAATGGTTTCTTTCTCTTCTGGGTTCTGTTTACTTAAGGGAGAGCACCATCCTATGTGGCATCGGGGGCAAGTGGTGCAGAGGTGGGCTGCAAGCAGAATTCTAAGAAGAGCAAGTTGGTGTTGACACTGTTTCTTCTTTTTCTCATCTCCAATACTAGTGTTCTACTGGAAATGTGTGAGATGAATTAAGTGCAAGTAGAAGTATGTTGAACCTTTGCTAATTGCCATTGCAGTGAAACATTTTTTATCATCAAAGGTGGTCAGTGACCAATTGACAGCTCCCCATTTCACATACAAGAAAACTCAAGAACAAGAATATTTTCTGACAAGTGCTTTGGAATCTGTTATCTATGGACTGGGTCTTTAGAGTCAGCAACAGAGTGAGCATGTTCTTAGAAATGCCCTTGAACGTATAGATAGATACTGCATGACACATTTTATTACGGAATTGTTTTGAAAACATTTTAAAGATTCTGGTAGACTATGCTAATTCCTTGGAGAAGTTGCCTTAACAAAGGGTAAGTGTAATTTTGCAGGTGTCTCTGGTATAAGTGATTCATGCTCTTATAATGTAATCCCTTGTTCCCCACATCCTTCCCAGATGGGCTTGTGGCCCTTGGTTTCTTACTATACCTCAAA
The DNA here is from genome assembly GCA_004023965.1 of Spilogale gracilis. NCBI lineage: Eukaryota > Metazoa > Chordata > Mammalia > Carnivora > Mephitidae > Spilogale > Spilogale gracilis. Next base: position 36,035 of record PITA01014688.1, read on the forward strand.
AATCACTGCACCTGGCTTTTCACCTGTCAGGGAGAAAGACTGCCTCTTCAGGCTTTGAAGTAAACACGGTGTAGGAACAAAGGGCTGGCTTCGCAGTTCTGCCTCTCTCTGGATTTCTATCACTTGCAGTGGTTGCTTAGGTATCCCAGGGGAAGGGACGGTAGCTCCCTGGTGTTAAACTCCTGGAGTCTTTTATGTTAAGTTGTTTAATATTTATGGGCCAGGAAACATAAACACAAAATTGTTCCCGGTAACTGATATTCTAAGTTTATAAAGTGAAAGAGGAAATATACCCTACAGAATAGTCTCCTCGTTGTGCAAGTACCATTTTTTGGCAGTTTCACTCTAGTGTAATTTCCCTAATTCTCCTGCCAGAAATCGCATTTGGGGAGGAAAGTCATGAGCATTTTGTTGAACCATTAAAGAAACATGGGTGTAAAAAGTTCAGTAGAAACAGAGAAATAAGGCCAAAAGATGTCCTACACAAAAGAAAATGAGATAGAGATCCTGTCATCCTGGTTTTAGGATTTTCTTGCTCCATGGAAATCATTAGCTGCGCGACACTGAGTCAGTCTGATTTAAATGTATGCATAGACACGACCAAATAGGCTAGAGAATATCCCATGGACAGCTGGGGTTCTGTGACCCAGACCCTGGAGTTCATTCACCCCTGTAACCTCACCTCTGGAAAAGCCAGAAGGTGCAGTGCGGGATTTTTCTGGGCTGCCGTGAGAACATCTGGGTGGCACCAGGCATAAAGGAGGACCCAAAGCACTGAATTTGACTCTGCTTGGGGTTTAGAGCCTAGAAGTGTTATCAAATAGGATTTTTCTCCTGTTTTTAAGGGGTACACGTGAAGCCAAGTTGTTCTTCGCTGGCCAGTCTTCGCATTTGCATTTGAATTCATGAAAATCTTTGTAGTGAAGGCTCAGCCCCCGCCCCTTCCCCGCCTGTGGTGACCAGTAGCTTTGCCTACCCTGGGTGGATGGAGTCTGGGTAGAGACAGACGCTTTTGCTGGGGCAGGGTGAGGCCGGCCCCTCTGGCTTTTGTGGCAGCGACACCTAGTGGCAGGAAGTGAGAGCGAGGGAAGCAAACGGCCTGCGGGGAGATCATTTCCCATCTTAATGACAGGCCAGAAAGGAAGCATTGTTTTTTCTACATTCCCCACTTCCTTGAGTTTTTGTTTGTTTGTTTCTTTTTTTTTTTTTTAGACCGGCAAGAAAAATAACTTCTAATCAGGAGTGAGATCTGCTCATGCCAAAGATTAACTCTCCAGTGAATGTTTTTCCATCTCTCTAAGTAAGAGATTTGAAGTGGAAATATTGGTCGTCCCTCCTGATCACATGGCAGCATTCCTGGTTATTGATGTGTTTAACGAGATTTGGAACATGAGTATATTAGAGTACAGATGGTTAGAAATTCACTGCCTTATTTTTTGTTAGCGTCTTCGAATTGGGAGGGCTAGCTCCAAAGTCCCTTTCAATTCCTGAACCCTAGATCTCTGATTTCTGGATGAGCAGAATTGAGTTGAATGAGTTGAATGTTAGGATATTATATATCCCAGAATACGCAGATGTTTTACCTGCTGAAAAAGATGGGTGCAGAGGTATTTTAACCAAGTCAAGATCCCAGAGCCAGTCTCTCACCTACGGGGAAGTACCACACCATTCCCATTATCTTATCAGCAAAGCTTACAGCTGGCACTCCAGTATCCAACTGTCGTCGGGAAACCAGGATATCAAAAATGGCATAACTAACCCCAAAACATTAAACATGATGTTTTGTTTCAGGATGATGAAATTAACCAGCAGAGCCAGCTGGCTGAAAAGCTAAAGCAACAGATGTTGGATCAGGACGAGGTAAAGGATGCAATAAATTTTTCTTATGAAGTTCTCTTATTATTCTTTCTTGTTGATGTTTGTTCCAGGAATTTAATTTGCAAAGAATTTTTTTCAAAAATCATTGAATCATGTGGACATTTCTTGGTAGATTTCCTTTCAGTGCCTGCTAAAAGCTGATTTTTGAAAATAAATGTCTGATTTTGTAGAGCTCTGAGGTTTTTGAGAGTGAGTAGCTGGTTGCTACACTTTGTCTTTGAAGAGCAGAGATAAAGGAGTTTGGTGGTTGGGAAGGGGTGATTCTAATTCCTCATACCCAGTCAGTCCCCAGCACTCTGTTGCTTGCTGTTTTAGTTTTTTTCTCCTTTGAAAATCAGCTGGCTCAGGTCTTTGATGTACACTTTGCTCTCCTGCTATCTTGGAGAAATTAACCACCCCCCGCAAAAAACAACCAAAAGTAGAGATGGAGGGGAGGGGAAGACAAAGAGGAAGGGGTCCCAGTGCTTACATAGTAAAAAGGAGGCAAATTCTTTTCAGTCTTTTTCTGGATGGCGTTCATTTCTCTAGTCAATGTCTTTATTGTGTTGTGTTTTGCTAAATATTTTACAAATAGGAACCTAAACAAAGGATAAATAGCCAATCTGCCGGACACAGATGATTAGTGATTCTCTTGCTGAGGACCACTGAAGTAGTTTTTCTCTTGTGCTTCAGGGTGCTTTGTTGCTAAAATGCTATGGATTGGATCACATGACACAGTTCTAGCAGGTGGCTAGGGTTCATGTCCTCAGTCCCAGTCTTCCCACAGACCTAATTCTCTCTATAGCCATTCCTTTTGTTTCCTCTTTGTTTTACTTCATTACTCCAGGGCAGTGATTATGCCCCTGTCCGAACACTTCCTGTGGTGGGGAGATCATCTATGTCTTTGCAATCAGATCAGTCATTTTAAATTGATTTTTCTCTTAAGCTTTGGTTGGGCCCATCTGCATAATGTTTTCTGCCTTCTTCCTCCCGTTCTATTCCTTTGCATCTCTAATTTGCTACACTGCCTATGATAAACTTACTTTGTGTAACAGTTAAAACTCAGTATTTTTTTTCTGTACACCAAGCGAATATCTGTTATACATAGGAAAAGCAGAAAATACAATAGGCAGGAAGATAATGAAAACATCCACAAGACTGTAATGTTTGGGATATATCCTTCTATACATTCACGATGAATATTAAGAAAAGTTGACAGTTGTCCTTTCATGCTGTTTTGATTGCCTCTGAAATTGACCTGTTTAAAATGTAGAATAATGATAATGTTAACAAGCCATGCAAGTTTTATCCTTGTCCTCAGAGATGGTTCCGTTCATTCTTTTTTCAGCATTTGGAAAAGCCAACAGCTATACAGAGTGTAGAATTTTTTAAAAATTAATACATAATGTATTATTTGCTTCAGGGATACAGGTGAATCATCAGTCTTACACAATTCACAGGATTCACCATAGCACATACCCTCCCCAATGTCCATCACCCATCCACCCATCCCTCCCCATCCAGCCCCCAGCAACCCTCAGTTTGTTTCCTGTGATTAAAAGTCTCTTGTGGTTTGTCTCCCTCCTCGGTCCCATCTTGTTTGATTTTTTCCCTCCCTATCCCCCACGACCCCCCACCCTGCCTCTCAAATTCCTCGTATCAGAGAAATCATATGATAATTGTCTTCAGAGTGTAGAAATTTTTGGTGTATAATCAATTCTTTTAGTTCAGCCGATGCAGCTTTAAACTAAAAAAAAAAAAAGTAAAATATATAAATTTAAAAACAGAAACAGATTTTTGAAGCCTCATGCAATTTTTTTTATTATTATCTAGATATTCAGTAGGATTCCTAGCCATGCGAGAAAGAAACAGATTTTTGAAGCCTCATGCAATTTTTTTTTTATTATTATCTAGATACTCAGTAGGATTCCTAGTCATGCTGAGCATCCTGTATCTGCTTTTTTTTGGAGAGTGAGTGCATGAGCAGCAGGGATGGGGAAGGGCAAAGGGAGAGAGGGAATCTCAAGCAGGCTCCGCACTCAGCCCCAGTAGAGGGCTCAATGTCATGACCTGAGCCAAAATCAAGAGCCAACGTGTCACTGATGGAGCCACCCATGTGCCCCTCCATCCCCCACTCCCCACCGATATCTGTTTTCAAAATTACTTTATTTGGGATAGAACACAGAACAGAAACACTTGAATATTACGTTTACCATATTCTATGCCATCTCATTTCCCCAGCTTTTGGCTTCCACAAGAAGGGACTATGAGAAAATCCAGGAAGAGCTGACACGCCTCCAGATTGAGAATGAGGCAGCCAAAGATGAAGTGAAGGAAGTTCTCCAGGCCCTGGAAGAGCTGGCTGTCAATTACGACCAGAAGTCCCAGGAAGTGGAGGACAAGACCAGGGCCAATGAGCAGCTGACAGATGAGCTGGCCCAGAAAACGGTTGGAGCATTTGTCTAGGGGGTGGGACTTCCGGCTGCTGCTTCTGTACTTAATGTTGGTGTCTGTTCACAGACACTGTAGAGGAAGGCAGATGGCAGAGTGGATTTTCAGTGTCAGAGGCATTCTCTGAAATCTTCCAATAATTGAAATACTTCCCGTAGGTCACTTTTGTCACCGGACCTGGGGATTGTTTTATGTCCAGGGATTTGTAACCTTAACAGGGATGCTTTGTGAGTAGTCAAGAGCATGCAGACTTTGGAGCCAGAAAAATCCTAGCTAATGTTGTGACTGTACAACTAGAGGCCTTAATTGAGACATTTAAACTTTCTGAGTATTCATTCCCTTATCTATAAAAAATGGTGTTAATAACAGGCTCCTTTCAGTACATGAGAATTAGAGACCATTGATATAAAGCACCCCGTGAAGGCCTATGCAGGAGCTTAGTACCAACAAATACATCGCATATCCAGTAACAGGTGAGCATGGGTGACGATGGAAGGCCTGGATTCCACTTTTGTTGACAGCCTCTTAAATAAACCCATTCCTTCCCCAGGACTTCCTGTCCTAGCCTCGCACCGGTGGTCCCGGTTGGTTTGCTTGCTTGTTATTAAACCTGTGCTCCCGGGGAAAGACGCTGCAGGCTGTGCGCAGTGAGCTAGGGGCAGTAGGGCCAGCGTGCATTTGGTGAGGTGGCTGGTGATGGGATGTTGCCATTTTGTCCTTTTCTGCTTGGAAAACGGGTGGTGGGAAGCCAAGTGGCTGTAAGGGGGCTGCGTCGGCTCCTTGGCCCAGTGGTCCGGTATCATGGCCGTGCCCAGGGTGCCGTGTGGGAAGCCACCAGGCCTCCCGGGCAAGGCGGAGCAGATGGTGTGGGAGAGCGCTCATCTGCGTACCGGAGAGCCGGCGGGGCATCCTCCTAACTCTATATTCAACTGCATGAAGGGAGGCTTGGAGGCTTTTAAAATCGCTTCCCAAGATGGGAACTACTGCTTCCAGGGGCTCTAAAAACTGAACCCAGTAAGCGGCGGCAACGCCAGACAAAACCACAAAGCAGCAGAAAGACAAACCAGAAGTCACCTAGGAAAGGAAGCTTCGATTTTCTCTGCTTCCTGTTTTGCCAGATTCTTTAATGAGTCGTTTATCTTAGTTGCATCTCAAAACAATGAAGCCTTTCCCCTAATACACTTATTTTCTGCCAAGCCCAAGTATTGCTAGCCGGGCGCAGATCATGCAGAAGTGCGCTAGTGTAATAGCCGCGGATGGCAGACTTGCCTACGTGTCTTTGCATTCAGCTCCACAGCTCGGGAATTCAGCCAAATTATTTTTTTTGAATTGCTGAGTTGGTACCAAGACACCAAAGTACGGCGATTCCATTGATGGGGAGGGTTCACCAAGTTAGTTCTAAATACTACCTTTTGGTAACATACATGAGGGGTGGAACAGAGATGGGCTGTTGATGTCTGGCAGTAAAATGGAGCTACCGCCCCACGTTAAGGTGAAGACGTGGCCAGTTTTGAGAAGAGACGAAGCATGTTCAATTACGCTTCACTGGGAAGCGGAGAAAACTTTTTAGAAGTTGTTTTCTAAACTCATGAATGTCTCTCTGGGCCTTCCTGACCTGCCTGTTATTATGAAGTCAGATGGGGATTTTTGGAAATGGTCCAGGGAGGAGGTTTGTTTGGATATGGAGGTGGGGATGCTTGCAGGCGTGTTTGGACCCTGGAGAATAAGGACTGAAACAGAAGAACTCGAGGGTAGGAAGATGCATTCATGCCTTATCAACCTGATGGCTCCTTTTGGACTCTTTTTAATAACCTTTCACGGACCTGCAGATTGTCCTGTGATACATACTCATAACCTATCAGGTAAAGTCCAGTTCTCCTTTTAATCAAAGAAGGCAGCGCTATACTATAGTTTGACTTAATAGGACTCTTTTGTTGAAATTGCATGAAATGATAAAAGAACTCCATCCTGTGTTACGTTGTTATTCTTTGCAACGTAGTGGGTATGAATTGATGGGGAGCTCTTTTAATTTGCTCTTAAAATGTGTTTTCCAGACGACATTGACAACCACACAGAGGGAGCTGAACCAGCTACAAGAGCTTAGCAACCACCAGAAAAAGAGGGCTACTGAGATCCTGAATTTGCTGTTGAAGGATCTGGGGGAGATAGGTGGAATTATCGGCACCAATGATGTGAAGACTGTAAGCCAGCCCTTCTTTTATCCTGTCTACCTCCTCCTATCATAGTGGAGTCCTAAGCAAGCAGGGTCTGTGCTTTATTCTGCTAAGTCTCCAATGCTCAGCGTAGTGCTTTGCACCTGCCACATGCTTGGTAATATTGGAATGAACAAACCAAGGGCTGATTGAATGACTAAGTGACTGATTGGCTGGGTTCGGCAGAGGAGAAAAAATTACTTTTCACAACAGGAAATGTCTTCACATTTTGGTGGGCCTTATGCCCACTCAAACTTACATGCCAATGTCACAGGAGTTTGGGATTGGATAGGTTAAGCAACACTTCTGGTCTTAGAATTGTGTTTCTCCTTTTCTGTGAGAACCCAACAGAATAAAAATTCCCCAGCCGATCAGTGTGCATTAGGAAAGCTTTCAGCTGAAAGTCATAGGATTCTAACAGTGGCTTTAAAAATAAATCCACATTTAATTATTCACAATATGAGAATTTTGTGTAGAATTTGCTCTTCAGGTTGTGATCCATATCATCTGGGAGTTTGTTGGAGGTATAGACTCTCGAGCCACTGCAGACCTACTGAAATTAGCATCTGGGTTTTAACAAGATTGCCCGGGTCAATCTAACCTTACTCAAGTTTCAGAAGGGTCTCAACAACATCAAGGATTCAGGCCTTTTCTTGATTTCCTTTCTGCTTTCATTAGCTTGTTACCTTTCCACGTCTGTAGACATGATAGCAAGATAGCTGCTGTAACACCAACCCTCATATCTTCACACAACCACATCCAGGACAGGATGGGCTGAAAAGGCAACTAGTTCTCATCAGGAGGGAATTATATCCCATAAGTCCTTAGTTGATGTCCCCTTATACCTTATTAGCGAGAATTGGGTCACATGCTCATCCCAAATCGCAAGAGAAACTGGGAAAGCAAAGAGAAACAGTATTGCTATCATTGGCTTCAGCCAACGGGGATTGATCCCCTCGAGTTGTGCACATTGGTGCCGCTGATGGCAAGGAAGTAAGGGAGGAGGGGAGAATGGGGGTGGTATGAAATTGTCTGCGAGCTAGGAATAGAGGAATGAGAGAGCATAGAGAATGTTATCAGCCAAGAACAATGATCAGTTAGCTGCAACAGGGAGGGCTAGAGATCTGAGATAGAGATATTTTTAAAAATAGCTTTATAAGTCTGAAAAGTTTTAACATATTATACTCATTAAACCACAGTAAGATAATGAACATATCCATCACTCCCAGCAGAGTATGGGACTGTTTCTGGTCTCTAGTCTAGTTTATTGATTTAACCGTTATGCTAAAACCGCACTGTTTTGATCCCTATCGCTTTGTAATCATAATGCAGCACCTGGTACCAAGTAGCCATCGATTCGTGTGGCGGATTTTGGCAAACCACAACATGGCATGACATTGCTCAGCTTCCACTTCCTGAGCTCCTAAAATCAAATTCTTTGAGGTTAGCCTTTTAAAAGGCTGAGCTTTACACGGGTCTGCTCTGTGGGAACACTCAGGTTTGGAGCTGGGATTGTGAAATACAAGAAAAGACTCCCCCTATTCTTTCTGTTTATAGACATTTCGGGGAAGCATAGACATTCCTTCTTAGATAATATCATAGATCTAGGCTAAGAGTATACGACCTCTTGTAAACCTAATCATTCTTTCATAGAACCTCTCTTGTAACTGAATATTTTATGAATCTTTGCGAATGAATCTAATTTTAGCACAGAATTCTCAGATACTATAAGAATAGCCCTATTCAGCCCTGGTTTGGTGGTTTTATGTTTGGGGATTTAATTTTTAGAAACATGTATTGGTATAGAGCTTCTGAGAGTCGGGTGATTAAGTGGCCTGTACAATAAGAAGGTGGAGATGATTTATGAGAAGTTGGCACCTGCTGCTGATAAGGATAAGGGGAGATATTTTTATGTTACATTCTGAAATAAAGCTGATGAGAAATGCTAATGAAATCAAGGAGTGTCTGGGTGCTTCAACATTAAAAAAAGAGCCTTTACCTTTGGGAATCTGAAGTATGATTGAGATTATTTTTAAATACTTAGCTGGATGTTTTCAAGATATTTTTGGATTCCAGACATTGGATGCCTTAGTTAATTTCATAGATAACTCGTTGTTTTCATTGATAATTCTCACTCATAGAGCATCATATTCTTAATCATTCTGAGTTTTTTTTTTTCTTTGCAATTATGATTTAATCATCAGGGCAATGAGAGCTAAAGGGTAGGAATGTGTGACTGGGCAATTCACTGTACTTTTTGGGCTTCATTTTCCTGATTTGTGCAATGACAAGATGAGCCCACATTATCTTGCAGGTTGTCCGAAATTGCATGAGTTATACATTGTATTTCTTAGATCTACATTGTGGGTATATAGTATTGGTTATGACTACTCAATAGATATAATTCTTTTATCCAAGAAAATGATCAGATCAGGGAGACCTTTGTCAATAATCTTGTTTTCCTTCCTAAAACCCTTTCAGTTCCCACACAGTGACCCCTGGTTGTACCCTGGGATGAGGGGAAAAGATGCCCTCATTTCCAGAATGTAATAGGCCCAGACAGCAGGGAAACAGAAGAGCCCATTTTTCTCCAGCTCTGTCATGTCTTGAAACATTTTCAGAGCCCAGGCGATACTTTGTTTAGTTTACAAAACAATATGAGACCACCCAGTGATGAGATGAGCCTAGAGTTGACTTTCTCTGGATTTATTAGTGAGCTTCCTCTTCTTGTCATTTTCCTATGTCACCCGGCTTTTTTTTTTTTTTTAAGACAAAGGTTTCCAGAAGTCTAGAATAGAAAGTTGAGGTACAGTAAATGAAATAGATTGAATTAGTTACCATGTTTTCTTTTGATTTCGGGTTTGGGTGAAGTGGAGGTGAAGAATGTCAGGTGGTTGAGGGGCTCTGGGCCCCAAGAGCATCAGGGACCTTTCTATAGTTGGGCCAGTGTTGCAGGTAAATTTCTGCAGATCCTGGGCCTGAAATCAGCCCTCATTACCAACAGCTCCAGCCCCATCAGCCTTTTTGATACAGCCCTTGGATGTCGTGGGGCAGGGGTCTCGCCTCCAGGAAGCCTTGTTTCTCCAGTCCCCTCCTGCCTATCAAGCTCTTGGTAACAACCATATCATGCCTTAGCTCTGTATTGCACAGACAAAGAAGACGGACATTTCTGAACATTAAAAAAAGGAGAGAGAGAGAAGAAAAAGAAAAAAAGGACTTCTGGTCTCATTTTGACTTTTAGGGCTTGGAATGTGAACAGTCACCTCACTTACCTTTTACTTGGCCTAGAAATGGCACCTTGCACAATGACTGCGTGCTCCCGAGCCCTGGCAGTGGGTCTGGGGATGACTCCTATATGGACAGGGGAGGAGGGGCGGGCCGCGCCACATTCCCAGGTAAAGGGAGCCTTTGTCCTGGATCAGTCGGCGCTCCTGGATCATGCAGCTTAGTGTGGACTGTTGGAGTCATACAGTTCTAAATAACATTTCAGCAACAAGCGGGAGTCTCCTTTTGAAATAACCGCACCGGGGTTACTGAAAAGCTTGAATGGGAATGACTGGATGTATAAACTCTTACGTGGTTAAGACAAAACAAAACAAAAGCAAAACCAACAAAAACACAACCTTAAAGTAAAACCATTTCTTTGGAGTACTGTTCTTTGTTTTTTGTTTTCATCAGACTCCAAATCTCCTCTTAGACTTCTAGGACAAGAGTAGGCTCCAGAAGTTACGGTTCTGGTTTTTTGGGGGAAAAGCCACCAGTTTGCATTTTGGAGGAAGCCCATTGTTGTGTATAGTATTTTACTCTTCCCCAGTGCACGTGGGATCTGGGCATGGGGCATGAAGTGTTCTTGTTTAAAGACAGAGCTGGAGAGGAGGAGGTGTTTCTTCCCTGCCCCAAATGCCCTACTTGTTGGTCTGGGGGTGTTTTCCTCCCAGGAGCTGGTGTAGGCTGTGAACTCCACATCAAAGAGATGGAAGTTCACTTACCTTTCTGCAGTGACTGGGCAGATACATAGGACCCGCCTGGTGGGGCTAAGGAACAAGGTTTTCCTCTCTGTTCCACGTTGGGCCAATCACAGAGGCAGAGGAACAAAACTGCGCCGAAAGACTGGGGCCGTTTCTCACTCCTTCTCTGCATGCCACTGAGTTGTAAGAAGGAATGCGATGAGGAACAGTGTGGGTAGGCAAATCATTATGGGCAGTCAGAATTAGAAGTGGCTCAGCAAGGACCTCCATTAAAGTAAGACTAGGTTTTCTTGCTGTTAACATAGGTTCTGCTTTGTGTTGATTTGACACTGGTGTCATTTAGCAGATCTTGTGGAATCCTAGGGGAAGGCTCACGCCAAGTCACAGGCACACAGTATAGTCTGTTATATTCCCTTTCTGCTATCAATTTCCAGGGTTGATGCACAATTCCATATTTTTGTGGAATTAAATTTTTACAGAATTTTTTAAAAAAATTTTTCAGAAAAAAATTTTTTTAGATTTTTACAGGAAAAAATCATCATGATAAGTTAATTACAGCAATAATTCCAAAAGTGGGCAGTTATAATGTACTGCAGAACATTAAAACCATATTTGGAATCATTGTCTCAGAACCAATTGAAGCTTCTGTTTGTGGGCTGGGTGCTGGACAGCACTCTTGTGTTCTCCTGAGGTGCCAGGATGCCCTCTGGTGGCCAAACCAAATATGCACGCAGTTATTTTGCTCTTCTGATTAATTGCCATTTAAGAACAGTTTTACATCTTGAGAGCAAATGGGTTTCTATCCCAAGTATCTTGTTTCTAGTTGAGCTCTGAAACTCAGACACTAAATATGAGATCATGCAGAAATGCTGGTTTTCAGAGTCTTTCCAAAGGTGAATTTAGACTGTTAATCTCTTAGATAATGTCATTTATTTATTTGAGAGAGAGCTGGGGGTTGGAGCAGAGTGAGAGGGAGAAAGAGTCTCAAGGAGATTCTGCACTGAGCATGGAGCCCGATGTGGGTCTCCCTCCCACAACCCTGAGATCCTGACCTTAGCCGAAACCAAGAGTCGGCTGCTTAACCGACTAAGCCACCCAGGCGCCCCATCCAGATAATTTTAAATAATATAAGCTAGATTCTTGTCTCCTTGGAAGGGGCAGGCACATAGAGACAGGGAAATATTGATTGAAAAGTCATGTAGGGAAATCTTCATCTAAAAGGGCATTTGCTAACAGCACATTCTTAATTCGATTTTTTTGTTGTTGTGGCTTAACTGAAGGCTACATAGAAAATCCTTTTCATTTCAACCCTTGCTTATAGGAGCATATTCAAGACATTAGACTACTCTCTCTGAACAGGAGACCATAGAAAACAGAATTGAATTTTTGATTTGAGTTCTTATAAGGACTCAGAGTCACTTTTAAAAACACCAGGCCTTGCAGCTACTCTAGAAATGTAAGGTCTTGGACATTGAATGGAATACCTTTTCAGAGTTATTCATATTTTAATCTTCAGTATCTTTTCCATCTGATATCATGTCTTTCATCCTAAAAATTAATTGTAATGAGAAACCTGGCTGATTGAGGATAATATTTAGTAGAGGTTTTTAATTCGGTCTTACCCAAGGTTTCAGAAAACTTGGGATATATTTATGTAGCTATAATTTTCAGCATGTGGTTCTATAATTAGGAATTCCTAATCAGAAATGCCAAGACATCTTTGGGATCCATGGACAGATTTTCGGGGCCCCATGAATCTCTGGAAATTGTAAGCAGTAGTTGAGTGTATTCCTTCCTATGCTCAGTTGGCAGATGTGAATGGAGTCATTGAGGAGGAATTCACCATGGCCCGCCTATATATCAGCAAGATGAAGTCGGAGGTCAAATCCCTGGTGAACCGCAGCAAACAGCTCGAGAATGCCCAGATGGACTCCAACAGGAAGATGAATGCCAGTGAGCGGGAGCTGGCAGCCTGTCAGCTGCTCATCTCCCAGGTACCGCACCCCGTTCCCCCTCATTTCACTCCCTTGACCTCTCGAAACCTGCTTCCTCGGTGCTCTTACTGGGTCTCATGGTGCATGGTAGGGATAGTTGTTGAACTTTGCTTTACAGAAGACTTATCCGTGGCCTCCCCAGATGATAACAGCCCAAGCTTCTGCTTAAGCTAGATTTTGTTGTGTGAATCACATGAATTACCTTCAGTCTGCTCCTTCCCCCCTTTTAAAAAGATTTTATTTATTTATTTGACAGAGAGAGAGATCACAAGTAGGCAGAGAGGCAGGTAGAGAGAGAGGAGGAAGCAGGCCCCCTGCTGAGCAGAGAGCCATATGTGGGCCTGGATCCCAGGACCCTGAGATCATGACCTGAGCCGAAAGCAGAGGCTTTAACCCACTGAGCCACCCAGGCGCCCCCTTCAGTCCCCCTTTAAAGGATGTGTGTACGGATACATAGGTTAGGTAGGTAGGTAGGTAGAGATTATAATGAATGGATGAGACTAAAACTCCTGTAAGCTTAGGCAACATTCCTTCCTCTTTCAATCTCTTTCATAGGCCCAATTTAATAGGTGAAAACAGAAGCTATTGCTGCTACTGCTATTTTTAATAATAGTAGTAGGTAACATTTTTAAAAAATATTTCATTTATTTATTAGAGAGAGTGAGCATACATATGCACACACAAGTGGGGAATGGGGAGCGGGAGAGGGACAAGCAGACTTCCCAGTGAGCAGGGAGCCCCACTCCAGGCTCGATCCCAGGACCCCAAGATCCTGACCTGAGCCGAAGACGTTTAACCAACTGAGCCACCCAGGCGCCCCCACTAGTAGCAGGTTACATTTTATTGAGTGTTTACAAAACTCCCCACACTGCACTAAGCACAAAAAATCCTGGTGGGTAGGTTTATTATTATTCCTGTTTTTCAGATGAGGAAGGTGAGACTCAGAAAGATTAAATACACGGTTCAAACTCCCACAGCCCGAGATAGGCAGATCAGGGACTCAAACCAAAGCACATGTGAACACAAAGCCTTGAAGGGATTTTCGAGCCTCAGGGCACATTTCATCTGCTCAGTGAGTCAAGACTGCTCTTCTGCCCGTAGGAATGGCATTTTCGTTTTAGTGAGTTGGTTTCAGAAAACAGCAGCCTCGTTTCTGGTCTGCCCTGATACCTGAGATTGGCGTTTGGGGCTTGAGGCCTCGAGGAGTGTTGCAACAAGGGCTGCTCAGTGCCTTAGAGCAGGCATTAAAACTGCTGGAACCATTTGCAGGAAACTGATACCAGGAGGGAGTGGTGTATCAAATAATACTGAGAGACAGACAAGAGCATACGTCCTTCTGCTAGGCCTGTAAACAGTAATGTGTCATCATAGAATCAGCTCCAGCCTTCTCGTCTCCCACCATAGTCATCTAAGAGATGCAAATGAAGGCATCAGGTTTCCATTTTTTTTTTTTTTTAAGATTTTATTTATTTGACAGAGAGAAACACAGCTAGAGAGGGAACACAAGCAGCGGGAGTGAGAGAGGGAGAAGCAGGCTTCCCGTCGAGCAGGGAGCCCGATGTGGGGCTTGATCCCGGGTCTCCGGGATCATGACCTGAGCCGAAGGCAGTCTTAACCAACTGAGCCACCCAGGCGCCCCAAGTTTCCATTTTATAACCAATGTAATAAGCAAAAATGTATTGGAAAGATTATCCAGTGTTGGTATGTGATTGTGATATTTATATACATTGCCCAGAAAAGTATAATTTGGTCAGTCCTTTTGGAAAGGACTCTGGGAATCAAAAACCATAAAAAAAACCCGAGTACTTGGTCCAGTAATTTCATTTATGATATTTTTTCATTGGTATTAAAATGCAAAAGTTTTATATGTTTATTTCCTGATTAAAATATTCAAAGCATATATGGAAGATGTTGAGTGCAATATTACTTATGTTAAAATAAAATACCCAAACATCTATTATAGGCTAATGACATTAAGTTACATGGAAGATTGCTATGCAGCTCTTACAAAGAATTTATAAAATATAGCCATTCCGAAAGTACGATTATATAAAGGTGAATGAAAGTGGAAGTGCTCCGTTATGTTTATGCTGTGCCTTGCAAATTTATCCAGTATGGATTCATACAGATAAGAGCAGGACTTATTGATAAGTATGGTTTATGGGTGGGGGCACCTGGGTGGCTTGTCGGGTAAGGGTCAGACGCTTGACTGTGGCTCAGGTCACAATCTCCAGGTTGTGGGGTTGAGGCTCACATCAGCTCCGTGCTCAGGACAGAATCTGCTTGTCCCTTTCCCCTCTGCTCTCTGCCGCAAACCCCCCCCCCAACAAATAAAATCTTAAAACAAGTGCTTTATGGGTGAAATCTATACCACTTCTTTGAAAGTGGTTTGCTTTACTATTTGTAATTTAAAAAATTGCTTTACTATTTGTAATTTAAAAAATTGGAGAACATGATAAACCCTAGCGCAGAGTACCTACACCTCAAATCTGATATACAGGTCACCTCTTGTACTGATAATGTGTGCTTTTGGATAGTCCTGCTCTTAACATTTGGAGACCAAGGTAAGAGTAGAAATAGAGGTCCCTCGGTCTGCAGCCCACTGTCTTTTCTTTCCCTCCGGATGCACCAGCCCTTCTGCCCTTTGTGGGAACCGATAGCACTGTGTGAATTGATGACAGGAGCCACAGCACCAGCTCTAGGAGTGGCCTTTAGGATCACCAGAGTAGGGAATTTCTGGGTTTCCAGTCCTGGAGTGTGGTCTGGAAGGGGGTGTGGCTTCCACTTCCCCTGACTCCTTGGCACATGTGGTGTTCTTTGCTCAGCAGAGTGAACAGCCCCCATGGGGTGTTCACAGTGTGGGGCCCAGGACTGAGGCTCTAGTTGCCCAAGTCTGAGAGTGACATTGGCTGTGGGGATATGAGATCAGAGTCAAGAATGTTAGCATAGTAGAATGTTAAAGGATAGCTGTGTCAGTGTTTTCTCCATTAGCAACAATTAGAGCTTTGTGTTGAGTGCTGCTTTGTACTGTTACAGTGCACGCAGAGCCAAATATTTAATCTTTTATTTTCTGGGATTCAAAAGTAAGAGAAACCTTGGCTCTTTATATTCTGGCACGATTTAAGGAATCTGACAAAATATTTCCAGCAAAAATGCACTTATTTTCTTCGTTTACACTCATCGTTTTCATCAGAAGCTGTGCTTATGACATGACTGCTCTGCGTCCCATTTCCCAGAGGTTATTTCATTAGATCGGAGCTCAGTCTCCAGGGCTTTCCTGCTTTCATGTGAACACTGTCGATCGTGAGCCGGGGAAGTGCCTACATATTTCCAGCTGCTGAAAAGGGCCCACTGCCTTTATTTTAGTCAGTGAGCTTCCATTCATTCACTGGTTCCACTAAAATTTATTAAGCATCGACTCTATACCCTCATGGAGCTGACAAGTAGAAAGAAAGAGAATCATGTCAAAGTTGCGTGCTGTGAGAAAATGTTGGAACCCAAGTGATGAGGACTCTGGGTGGGTAGGGCAGAGCGCTTCCTAGAGAGGGAAAAAGTAAAATGCAAGGCATCTGTGACACAGGAATTGGTGTGTTTGAGAGACAGGAAAGAAAAGACACAATATTTGAGTTTTGAAGATAGAATCTAGAGGTCCCAGTGCCAAGAATGAAGCCTCTGCCCTAGACATTTTTCCAACACACTGTTTTCTACGAGCAGAAAAACCAGCTTGGGCTTTGGCATCTCACTTAAGTGCATGGTGAGGAGGGGCGTGGTGATGAGAGGGTCAGTAAGGAATGAAGCAGAGGAGCACAGAGAGGAAACAGAAGGTCATGTTGATCTATGATCATAGATCCCAAGCCAAGGGCAGAATATGCATCATTTGGGAGCTGGTCCTTGAAAAAGGGACCCAAGAACTCCTCTATTGCTTTTTCCCATCGGACAGCCCCAGGCAAGCCAGGATGGCCTTTGCTGGTCCCTCACGCCTCCTTTTTATCTATTTGTTTATTTAAAGCATGAAGCCAAGATCAAATCCCTCACAGACTACATGCAGAACATGGAACAGAAGAGGAGGCAGCTGGAAGAGTCCCAAGATTCACTCAGTGAAGAGCTGGCCAAGCTCCGAGCCCAAGGTAAATAATCGACTACTTTGCAGGTGCTGAGCTCTTGGCCTACATCAGATATT